>CM042401.1:1621357-1623857 GCA_023634145.1 Thymallus thymallus | reverse complement strand
CCTTCCCTATACTATAAAACCTTCCCTATAATATAAAACCTTCCCTATACTATAAAACCTTCCCTATACTATAAAACCTTCCCTATACTATAAAACCTTCCCTATACTATAAAACCTTCCCTATAATATAAAACCTTCCCTATACTATAAAACCTTCCCTATAATATAAAACCTTCTCTATAATATAAAACCTTCCCTATAATATAAAACCTTCCCTATACCGTTGTCACCATGGGGACCTCTGTTCACAACATTGACATCAGCAAACCGCTCGCCCACACAAAGCCATAAACGTTTCACGCTCCCTCAAAACTTGAAGCATTGTGTTGTGTGACAAAACTGGCCTTTTATTGTCCCCAGCACAAGGTGCACCTGTGTACTGACATCTCAATCAGCTTCTTGATATGTCACACCTGTCAGGTAGATGGATTATCTTGGCAAAAGAGAAATGCTCACTTACGGGGATGTAAACACATTTGTGCACAAACTTTTAGAGGAATAAGCTTTGTGTGTATGGAACATTTCTGGGATCTTTTATTTCAGCTCATGAAACATGGGACCAACACTTTACATGTTGCGTTTATATTGTATTAGTATAAAATAATATAACTTCACATTCTTACATACAATGTAGCTCAGTATTTGAATGATTTATTTTGCAGTCATTTTTGCTTATTTATCAATGGTGTCAATAATTTCAGACCCCACTGTACTAATTTCAGACCCCACTGTACTACTTTCAGACCCCACTGTACTAATTTCAGACCCCACTGTACTAATTTCAGACCCCACAGTAATAATTACACTGTACTTCCAGTGACTAAAATGTTAGAGAAGAGAGAAGGAGAGAGAGATAAAGAGAGATAGAGAGCGGAGAGAGAGAGAGAGAGAGAGAGAGAGAGAGAGATGGATGGATGGATGGATGGATGGATGGATGGATGGATGGATGGATGGATGGATGGATGGATGGATGGTACAGCCCCTCTAACACTGCAGCCTCACAGAGTTGCTCCCCCCTCTCCAAAATCTGCTACACTTGATGCAGGGATACATTAGGTTAGTGTTGGCAGTCCCCAGACGACTATTAGCTGGCAAACTCAACATCGCAGCACTGCCAACTAGTCACACAGACCAGCCAGTGTTAGAGAGAGACCTCAGGTGTGTGTGTGGGGGGAGGGGGAGGGGGGGGGGGGGGGGGGGGGGGGGTAGCATAGTGTTTACAGTAGCATAGTGTTTACAGTAGCATAGTGTTTACAGTAGCATAGTGCTTCATTAATGGATCAGCCTAATTGATGAACTGCACTAATTATCTGGATGAGCCTGGGTGTTCGGTCAGTGAGTCTGTTCTTACACACTCACAGTCCACACCTCTGATCTAAAAGGATCAGTTTTGCCTTTTAGATCACAATAAATGAGATTACATGGACAGGGGAGGGGCACCTGATCCTAGATCAGCCCTCCAACTTTGAGAAGCTTAAAATATACGGACCCTGAACTGGTCCAGAAAAAAACTCTTCCTCTTCCTCAACCCTTTCAATGTTATCAGATCTACAGGAACATATAGGTATCCAGTAGGTTAGCAATATGGCCCACCTATCTGATACATTCAAATCTGCTAGCAGACAGGAGTAGGGGACAGAAAAAGGGGTGTTTGGTGTTTGGGATGGGGTAGCACATCTGTCCACTCACCTGTGTGTGTATGTGTGTAAGGAGGAGCTGGAGGAAGGCCCTGAGAGGACCCAGGTGGAGGCAGGTGTCTCTCTGGGTGTCTGGGTTCTCAGCCTGTCCCCACTCCACTGCCTTCCCCAGCCAGAAGGCTACGTCCTGGGGCTTTATGCCAGCCTGGGTCGGGTCCGGGGACATGGTGCTGGGGCAGCTGGTTGCAGAGCAGGGTCTCTGGAAGACAAACAGACAGACAAATATGATACAAGGCTCAGAAACACTATTCCTTATTCTAGCAGGACTCCATGGTCTTCAATCCAATATTTTCAGGTTTTCCAGAAATCCAGGATGGAGGATTCCCGTACTTCCTACCGATTCCAGAAATGTTCTATCCGGAATTTCTGGAAAACCTGGGAATTTTGGGAAAGTTACCAGAATAGTGCACCCCTTCTCCAGAGGCATGGAGAACTGAAGTAGAACAATAACATGTTTTGTGGGCGTTGCAAAGTGGCAGAAGCACAAAATCATAACAAGGCTCTTTAAAAGTGTGGCCCATCTGGGACACAGTAAATGTGTCCCCAGCCTGAAAAAAACAGACTCACATACACAACACCGGGGTAGTGGTTTAACGGACTCTGGCCTCAACTCCCCAACCTCATCAAGGATGTATAGGACAAAGTGAAAGGAAGGGCAAGGTTTACAACTGAAATGTGTCCATGTAAAACGGCCCCTCTGAGCCCTTTTTTAAAGTAGCCAGACTCTTAAGGCCGGTGTCACAGAAACAGATTAAACCCAGTAGCTGATTAAAAAGCATGCTGTATGGAGAATCTCAGAACAC
>CM042401.1:1601357-1616357 GCA_023634145.1 Thymallus thymallus | reverse complement strand
AGTTTGCAAACAATGTCAAAATATTTATTTAGCCTCCATACAAACATGGTCTCTTTTTTGTTTTCTTGAGTAAGGCAGCTCCAACATGCAGGTGTTTCAGCCTAGCTCAGTGCTTTCTGTGGTGGTGGGGCAGCCAGCGGAAAATATGGAGCGTAGGGGTTGGTAATGTTCTCTAGTTGCGCCGTGATTGGCTCAGTGTTCTGTCACTCATGGAGACACTACGTCACTGCCAACTCTAAGGGTAGAGCTTGAGAATTCAAGCCCCTTGGGTGCTGCCATAGAGTTACATTAGAAGTGCCCATCCAAGAAAGCTCTGGCCACAAATAAAACTAGGTCAAATCACGTTATATCTACAGTAGCTTTGATTGGACTGATCATGTCAACATCTTACTTTCTAAATCTCAGCTAGCGGTGATTATCATGAATCAAGTCGACAATCTACTGGCAAATCCTTTTTAATACTTGTCATATGAAGATAAATAATGATGAGAAATTATATATAAAACGTATCGGTGCTCATCGGCCATTGGACATAAACATTCAGGGTTCTAAATGTAATCCGTTACAGTTACAAACCTGTCCAAAATTGTAATCTGTAATGTAATTTTTGTATTACCCAAACTCAGTAACGTAATCTGATTTCATTCAGTTACTTTTAGATGACTTTCCCCTTAAGAGTCATTAGAAGAAGACTAACATGTTTGTTACCAACTGAATAACATCTATTGCAGGATAAATCAATGTTAAAGTTTACATAGCTGGTCATATATGGATGTTACATGTTACTTTATGGGTTGGTTATGTAGGCTTCTTCTAACCCATCACTTTCTACTACATATAATAATATGATTAAATTATATCTTTACATTAAAAACCAAAGTCCAGTCATTCCAATAAATGTTCTACCCCTTGATCTTCAAGAATAGGACTTGGAAATATGGAAGTATAGATTATCCAAATAGTTTTACCTGAGCAGGACCCCAAAACTAAGGACTTATTAGCCAGCCCTACTCTGGTGTTTATGATGTTGTTGTCATGGAGACTGATTGGACTCATTGATTCCAGTTGAAAAATAAATGCTGCTCTCATGGAATGGCATGTTTTGCCAAGAGTGTGCAAAGCTGTCATTAAGGGAAAGGGTGGTTACTTTGAAGAATCTCAAATATAAAATACATTTTGATTTGTGTAACACTGGTTACTACATGATTCCTTGTTATTTCATAGTTTTGATGTATATTATTCTACAATGTAGAAAAAAGTATAAATAAAGAAAAACCCTTGAAAAGAGTGTCTTTTGACTGGTACTGTATATATAATTTATAAGTACAAAAATGGATGCAGCAACTACAGATTTCCCTTTTAAGCCTATCAAAAGTTTGAGTAATAAAAGCCACATTTTTATTCCATATTCTTGGGATCCGCACTATGCTGCTGTTGCAAGAGCACATTTCTGACTGGCTGTCCACTGGTTTCAAAAACAATGATTGATAGGCAGCTTAAACTTCTTGAATTCAACCGTTATTGGGTTCAAATACACATTTAGATTTGTGAACAGCCATCCACAACAACCACAATCCGTAAGGCTCAACTAGCTAAATGAGAGAGCAGCAGTCGCACCATTGGAAGACATAGCTTGGACTGTAGTCTACAAAAGCCTATTCCTGCTCTTTTCACGCGATCCATCAAACACATTTGTTGTGTCATCATAGTGGTCTCTGATTGGTGGTCATCATTTGGTGTGTCATCATAGTGGTCTCTGATTGGTGGTCATCATTTGGTGAGTCATCATAGTGCTCTCTGATTGGTGGTCAGACTCGCTCAGGTGGAACCAACTTAAACTCCTATTTCCTTATTGATTTGAATGTAATTGAGAAAACAGAGAAGTGTCAGTTTTTTACAAAAGTATCTGTCATCTGATTACAATATTTTTGCTGGTAACAATAACGGAATAAAGTCACCATTTTTTTTGTAATCCCTTACATGTAATCCGTTACTCCCCAACCCTGTAAAATATTACACAACATGTTGGAAATTGAAAATTCAACAATGAGTGGTTTGGAAGGAATCAGTGGCTAACTGTAAGCATTGCAAAGCAATCACTAGCCTGCTATTCCGTGGAGTATTTGTGTGGTCCCAATTCTGGGTTTAAGGGTCTCTTTTCCAAGCTCATAATTATAAACGTTCAACATTGGCCATGCTGTCAATCCAGCATGATTTCTGCCGCTCTCAAAACAACTGTTAACTCGGAACTGGGAAATCTGACTTTAATGAGTTCAAGACAACTGGGAACTCGGGAAAAAAACAAGCTCCGACTGGGAAAATACATTTAACGGCCATCCAACTCTGAATTGTAAGTAGGGAACTCGGGCCTCTTTCTAGAGCTATGACCTGAAGATCACTGACGTCATCATGATTTGACCTTGTCCCCCCCCCCCCCCAGAGTTCCCAGTTGTCTTGAAAGCACCATAAATCCAGAGAATGCCAGACTTTGATGACAAAATCTGCCGACAAAGGACCACCGTGCCACCTTCCTGTACAAGTGAGCACAGTCCAAAAATGCCTTGTATTTATTTCAGCTTTTATTTCTTTCATCACATTCCCAGTGGGTCAGAAGTTTATGTACACTCAATTAGTATTTGGTAGCATTGCCTTTAAATTGTTTAACTTTTCGGGTCAAACGTTTCGGGTAGCCTTCCACAAGCTTCCCACAATAAGTTGGGTGAATTTTGGCCCATTCCTCCTGACAGAACTGGTGTAACTGAGTCAGGTTTGTCGGCCTCCTTGCTCGCACATGCTTTTTCAGTTCTGCCCACACATTTTCTATAGGATTAAGGTCAGGGCTTTGTGATGGCTACTCCAATACCTTGACTTTGTTGTCCTTAAGCCATTTTGCCACAATTTTGGAAGTATGCTTGGGGTCATTGTCCATTTGGAAGACCCATTTGCCACCAAGCTTTAACTTCCTGACTGATGTCTTGAGATGTTGCTTCAATATATCCACATAATTTTCCTTCCTCATGATGCCATCTGTTTTGTGAAGTGCACCAGTCCCTCCTGCAGCAAAGCACCCCCACAACATGATGCTGCCACCACCGTGCTTCACGGTTGGGATGGTGTTCTTCGGCTTGCAAGCCTCCCCCTTTTCCTCCAAACATAACGATGGTCATTATGGCCAAACAGTTATATTTTTGTTTCATCAGATCAGAGGACATTTCTCCAAAAAGTATGATCTTTGTCCAAACTGTTTAAAGGCACAGTCAACTTAGTGTATGTAAACGTCTGACCCACTGGAATTGTGATATAGTGAATTATACATTAAATAATCTGTCTGTAAACAATTGTTGGAAGAATTACTTGTGTCATGCACAAAGTAGATGTCCTAACCGACTTGCCAAAACTATAGTTTGTTAACATGAAATCTGTGGAGTGGTTGAAGAATGAGTTTTAATGACTTCAACCTAAGTGTATGTAAACTTCCGACTTAAACTGTATGTATACTGTAGCTAAGAAAGTAATACTAAATGTATGTTGTGAACAGGTAGTAAGCTGTTAGTAGCCCATGTGCCTCACCCTAATAATTTGGTCTATTTTCCCCTCTTAATTTTGCCTACTGTTCTGACTTGGTGGTGCACATGTAGCCTATAACCTGTTTTAGATAAATGTCATCAAATATTGTAAGAGCTTTCATTTTCTGCATATATGCCCCCTTTATTTATCCTACAGTTCTGACTTGGTGTTCAGGGAGAATACTGCAGGAACGGCCCATGTTCTGAATTCTGTCGCTGTACATTTTAAAAGTGCCAAACAAATAGTTATATTGACTACGTCCATCTTAGCTCGCTCATTAAAGTCTTCATTGAAATTACGGATTGCCTCTTATCCGCTCGTCATCCTCTTACGCCATAGTTTGTACATTGTCAGTAGAAACCATATTTGTTTAAGCAAGTCAGCCATATCAGCTATGTTTTTTTTAAGGCAGTAAATGAGGCTAAATGAACTGTTTCGCTGCCAGACAAGGCTCCTCTGATATCCAGGTGTAGCAGTGGTTAGTAAGGTGTTGGGGAAGCTTTATGTGCCCTAACAGTTTGTGGGCATCTTTCGTCACCGTTACAGTGCAATTCATGCATTGTTTAGTGTTGTGTTGTGTTGTGTTGTGTTGTGTTGTGTTGTGTTGTGTAGTGGCTTTGCTGGCATGCATCTCCCCCAAAAACGATTTGCCCCAACAAGATTTACATATTAAAATCTCCTGTCTATTACTGTTGGTGACATCACAGCAGTCGCCTCTGCCAAACCAGATCTACTAACATTTCACACACTCCAAATGCATTGGAATAAAACTTTTCAGGCTCCGCATGATATAAAACGCATCACTTTTCTGGTCATCCTTAATGGACACGGAGGATAAATTATGTACTATATATCAATAAAGTACCTATCTATCTATCTATCTTAGGAACATTTTCAATGGAGACTTTCTATAATTGTCTTTATTATGGTAACAAGAGAAGTAATTAGCCAAAATCAGACTCATGTATTTAGTTGTCTCTGGCTAAAACTAATTTTATGATTTTAACATGGAATCATGTAAGACCCTAAATTCCAAGAGAACATACCGTTTTAAGTGCGCTAGAAGGGTTTCTACTGTACTCTAACTGGGATGCAATACCCCTGATCCACCTCAAGGTGTCAGTATTTCATGCTCTCGGGTTGAGACCTAAACATACACTCTCTCGTGTGATAAGAAACCCAAGGAGTCCTCATGTCGTTGACACACAAAACACACTCAACCAGAGAGGACTCAACCTACATGAGTGATGTAGGTAGGAAATATATCATGCAGGAATCCAAACAGTACCACCACGTTTTACTAGCCATCATTACTAGCTTGCTTTGGCTAACGCGCTGTCACAAGCAAATGCATACATTAGCTAGCAGAGCTTTCAAAGAGTTTTTAAATGTAGCTACATACTATTCTAAGATGAGCCGTCATAACATTTGTATGTAGCTAAATATACCATCAGGGACAATAAATTACCAACCTGTATGTTGTGTTCAAATTCACTATCAGAAAACGTTCTCCTTCGTAAAGTGACAACAGTGAACTTCCCTCTTTGCTGCGAAGCCGGATATCCGGATCCTATTGGCTGAGCGTCCCACCGCGCCCTCAGCCCTGGGCGGTCCCTCGACACTCAGTTGACCTAGGATCAATTTACCCTGCCCTAACTTTACCATTAGATCTTGAAACTTTAAAAAAACAACTTTAGGTGAGTATTTAGGAGAAAACTTGTTTTGATTGACCAGTGCTCCCTCCATGTATTGGTGTTAAAACAGCCAAAGAAAGTCAAGTAATTTGGTGTGTTTGAAAATACATAGTATAAGGCCAACACTTGAATTCAAGTGAAATTAGTTAAACTTGTTGACAGCAAATAGGTACCAAGGATAATTATTTTACATTTTTTTGCTGTGGGGCACAAGGGTCATCTATGATGACAAGGGTCATCATCTAAGTACTGTAAGTGATCACATATTTTCCCAATATTTTCAACCTTTCTCAATGTTTCAGCCTTGCATATAGAACTTCACAGTAGGCCCTCATTAAACTATCAAGTATCTCACCGTCCTTCAGAACCGGTGCCTGTGCATCAGAACCCCCCACCCCCTTACAATCTGTTTGACTTTTAACCATTGGGTGGCACTATGCAAAAGAAAAACCCTTTTGTTATTCACTGCTTATAGAAGCATGGCTGTGGGAGAGTACGCTTCATTGACACCAGGCCTCGGCCAGTTCCAGACATAAGAGACATAAGCGGTTGCTTTGGGCCCCCAATGTTCTATTGTTATGTCAGTCACTGACAGTCACTTAATTAGCCATATCAGCTATCAATTTTTAGATTGGTAGTTAGTCTAGCCAGCTATCTAAACTTGTAGTAAACATGGTCAAATACCGACCGGGAACGCAGGGCTGTTATCACATTAACATGGCATAAGTCATTACAAAATGGTAGAATTGCAGGAAATTTGCTTTAAACCGGCAAACATTTATCACCCCATGGCAAAATATGTAGAATTGTAGAAAACTTCATTTAAAACTGCAAAATGTGTAGATTTGAAGGAAATTAACTATAACACTTTAATTTCTCTCCACCGTCAAGAGGGGGGGCATTGAAATGATTTGCCACGAGGTGGGGTCCCCCCAACTGGCAGTACGTCCAACCATCCTCTCAACCGGAGAACATGTGTAACTACACCAGCCCAGGACCTCCACATCCAGCTTCTTCACTTGCGGGATCTTCTGAGACCAGCCACCCGGACAGCTGATGAAACTGGTTTTGCACAACCAAAGAATTTCTGCCCAAACAGTCAGAAAATGTCTCAGGGAAACTCATCTGCGTTGGGATATGGAAGGAGAAGGGGAGGTGGTGTCGTAGGGATATGGAAGGAGAAGGGGAGGTGGTGTAGTAGGGATATGGAAGGAGAAGGGGAGGTGGTGTCGTTGGTATATGGAAGGAGAAGGGGAGGTGGTGTCGTAGGGATATGGAAGGAGAAGGGGAGGTGGTGTCGTAGGGATATGGAAGGAGAAGGGGAGGTGGTGTCGTAGGGATATGGAAGGAGAAGGGGAGGTGGTGTAGTAGGGATATGGAAGGAGAAGGGGAGGTGGTGTCGTTGGGATATGGAAGGAGAAGGGGAGGTGGTGTCATAAGGGTATGAAATGATAGAGAAGGGAAGTGGAATGTGGGACATTACATATGAGTGGAATATGATGTTTCATAGTCATGGAATAGCTTTGCAAATTGTCAAATTGAACTAATCAATCAAACCAGAGTCAATCCTAACCTTGAATAGTCCTTGAAGGTGTGAGAGATAAACTTGCCTAGTTAAA
Source organism: Thymallus thymallus (assembly GCA_023634145.1). Classification (NCBI taxonomy): domain Eukaryota; kingdom Metazoa; phylum Chordata; class Actinopteri; order Salmoniformes; family Salmonidae; genus Thymallus; species Thymallus thymallus. Next base: position 1,609,477 of record CM042401.1, on the reverse strand, counting down.
TACATTTTTTAAAATTAACAAATAAATGTGTGTGTGTGTGTGTGTGTGTGTGTGTGTGTGTGTGTGTGTGTGTGTGTGTGTGTGTGTGTGTGTGTGTGTGTGTGTGTGTGTGTGTGGATACTAGGCACAAGGTCCTCTTGTGTGGAGCAGAGTGCATACTATGGACAGGAATTTGGGGTCTCAGAGTCTGAGTCCCTCTGGAACCCAAAACAAACGTTGAGAGGTTCCTAGTGTGCCTGAGTGGCTCCACTGACAAATCACCTAGAAAGGACTTCAGAGCAGACTGCCCATACGACAGGAAGTTGTTTAAACATATCTAAAGTAGTGTGTGTGTGTGTGTGTGTGTGTGTGTGTGTGTGTGTGTGTGTGTGTGTGTGTGTGTGTGTGTGTGTGTGTGTGTGTGTGTGTGTGTGTGTGTGTGTGTGTGTGTGTGTGTGTGTGCGTGCGTGCATGTGTTCTGTGTGTATGTTTGAGTAAATGTGTATGCGTTCCTTATAGTACTGTAGCTTCAAACCTGCTAAACATGTATTAGTTCAAGTTCAAGTTTTATTGTCACATGCACAAGTACAGTGAAATGCTTAATTTGCATGCTCTACCCAACAGTGCAGTAATTAATATCAAAATAACTTTATCAAACAAATATATACAGTGGGGAGAACAAGTATTTGATACACTGCCGATTTTGCAGGTTTTCCTACTTACAAAGCATGTAGAGGTCTGTAATTTTTATCATAGGTACACTTCAACTGTGAGAGACGGAATCTAAAACAAAAATCCAGAAAATCACATTGTATGATTTTGAAATAATTAATTTGCATTTTATTGCATGACATAAGTATTTGATCACCTACCAACCAGTAAGAATTCCGGCTCTCACAGACCTGTTAGTTTTTCTTTAAGAAGCCCTCCTGTTCTCCACTCATTACCTGTATTAACTGCACCTGTTTGAACTCGTTACCTGTATAAAAGACACCTGTCCACACACAATCAAACAGACTCCAACCTCTCCACAATGGCCAAGACCAGAGAGCTGTGTAAGGACATCAGGGATAAAATTGTAGACCTGCACAAGGCTGGGATGGGCTACAGGACAATAGGCAAGCAGCTTGGTGAGAAGGCAACAACTGTTGGCGCAATTATTAGAAAATTGAAGAAGTTCAAGATGACGGTCAATCTCCCTTGGTCTGGGGCACCATGCAAGATCTCACCTCGTGGGGCATCAATGATCATGAGGAAGGTGAGGGATCAGCCCAGAACTACACGGCAGGACCTGGTCAATGACCTGGAGAGAGCTGGGACCACAGTCTCAAAGAAAACCATTAGTAACACACTACGCCGTCATGGATTAAAATCCTGCAGCGCACGCAAGGTCCCCCTGCTCAAGCCAGTGCATGTCCAGGCCCGTCTAAAGTTTGCCAATGACCATCTGGATGATCCAGAGGAGGAATGGGAGAAGGTCATGTGGTCTGATGAGACAAAAATAGAGCTTTTTGGTCTAAACTCCACTCGCCGTGTTTGGAGGAAGAAGAAGGATGAGTACAACCCCAAGAACACCATCCCAACCGTGAAGCATGGAGGTGGAAACATAATTCTTTGGGGATGCTTTTCTGCAAAGGGGACAGGACGACTGCACCGTATTGAGGGGAGGATAGATGGGGCCATGTATCGCGAGATCTTGGCCAACAACCTCCTTCCCTCAGTAAGAGCATTGAAGATGGGTCGTGGCTGGGTCTTCCAGCATGACAACGACCAAAACACACAGCCAGGGCAACTAAGGAGTGGCTCCGTAAGAAGTATCTCAAGGTCCTGGAGTGGCCTAGCCAGTCTCCAGACCTGAACCCAATAGAAAATCTTTGGAGGGAGCTGAAAGTCCGTATTGCCCAGCGACAGCCCCGAAACCTGAAGGATCTGGATGGAGGAGTGGGCCAAAATCCCTGCTGCAGTGTGTGCAAACCTGGTCAAGAACTACAGGAAACGTATGATCTCTGTAATTGCAAACAAAGGTTTCTGTACCAAATATTAAGTTCTGCTTTTCTGATGTATCAAATACTTATGTCATGCAATAAAATGCAAATTAATTACTTAAAAATCATACAATGTGATTTTCTGGATTTTTGTTTTAGATTCTGTCACTCACAGTTGAAGTGTACCTATGATAAAAATTACAGACTTCTACATGCTTTGTAAGTGGGAAAACCTGCAAAATCGGCAGAGTATCAAATACTTGTTCTCCCCACTGTATATACATATACTGCATACTGTATATATACAGTACCAGTCAAAAGTTTGGACACACCTACTCATTCAAGGGTTTTTCTTTATTTTTATTATTTTCTATATTGTAGAATAATAGTGAAGACATCAAAACTATGAAATAACACATATGGAATCATGTAGTAACCAAAAAAGTGTTAAACAAATCAAAACATATTTTATATTTGAGATTCTTCAAAGTAGCCACCCTTTGCCTTGATGACAGGGTGGGTGGGTGGGTGGGTGGGTGGGTGGTTGGGTGGGTGGGTGGGTGTGTTTGGTAGATGGGTGGGTGAGTGTGGGTGGGTGGGTAGATGGGTGGGTGGCTGGGTGTATAAACTATGGACAAGGTATAAACTATGGACAACGGACACAATTGTATTTCATTCATGGCAATTAGAATGCACAGAGATACTGTGACGAGATCCTGAGGCCCATTGTCGTGCCATTCATCCGCCCCCATCAACTCATGTTTCAGCATGATAATGCACGACCCCATGTTGCAAGGATCTGTACACACTTCCTGGAAGCTAAACATTTCCCAGTTCTTCCATGGCCTGCATACTCACCAGACATGTCACACTTTGAGCATCAAATCAAATTTTATTGGTCACATACACGTGTTTAGCAGATGTTATTGAGGGTGTAGTGAAATGCTTGTGTTTCTATCTCTGACAGTGCAGTAATATCTAACAAGTAATATCTAACAGTTTCACAACATATACCCAAATACACACACATCTAAGTAAGGAATGAATTAAGAATATATATACATATATGGACGAGTGATGTCAGAGTGACATGGACTAAGATACAGTGCCATAATATAGAATTAAGCAATAAGGCATGAGGGGGTGTGGTTTATGGCCAATATACCACGGCTAAGGCCTGTTCTTAAGCACGACGCGGAGTGCTTGGATACTGTCATTAGCCGTGGTATATTGCTATTATAAACCTGTTACTAAAGTAATTAGAGCAGTAAAAATAATTGTTTTGCTATACACATGGTATACGGTCTCATATACCATGGCTGTCACCCAATCAGCATAAAGGGCTCGAACCATACAGTTTATACATATGAGATGGGTGATGCAATATGTAAGCATAATTAAAGTGACTAAGATACCGTAGAATAGTATAGAATACAGTTTATACATATGAGATGAGTAATGCAAGATACGAAAACATTATTAAAGTGGCTAGTGTTCCATTTCTTAAAGTGGCCAGTGATTTCAAATTTCTAAGCCTCTGATGTGCTAGTGATGCCTGTTTAACAGTCAGTAACAGTCATGTTTGGGATGCTCTGGATCGACGTGTAAAACAGCGGGTTTCACTGATTTCCTGATATGAACTGTAACTCAGAATAAAATCTTTGAAATTGTTGCATATTGCGTTTATATGTTTGTTCAGTATACAAACAGCCTATGTAAATGTTGCCATACACACAGCTGTCTTACCAAAATAATGCAAACTACATGCTGAAAGTAGTAGCCTAGTTATTCATGCATCCGTTTGGCTTAGAACACCATCACAACTGTGAATACGTATGAATGAAGCGAACAGAACAAAACAGTGGTACCAAGTAGTAGGCCTGGTAAACTATCAAATATCAAATCGATAAAGATGACACAATCTATATTTAGGCTAGTTACATTAACAGTTACATTAACAGTAAATAAACGCAGGAAAAACAAAAGGCCAACGGAGATCCAAATAATCCAAACAGCCTACTACAGTGAGATGCAGCCATGCACAGTTGCCAAATAAATATGCATATAGGCACACTTCTGTGAATCAATGTCTAACACATCTCCATACAGTTAATCTATTTCTATGATGAAACAAACCAATATGTAGCTATTTGGGTTCTTGATTAAACAAACCAATATGTAGCTATTTGGGTTCTTGATGAAACAAACAAAAATGTAGCTATTTGGGTTCTTGATGAAACAAACCAATATGTAGCTATTTGGGTTCTTGATTAAACAAACCAATATGTAGCTATTTGGGTTCTTGATGAAACAAACCAATATGTAGCTATTTGGGTTCTTGATGAAACAAACCAATATGTAGCTATTTGGGTTCTTGATGAAACAAACCAATATGTAGCTATTTGGGTTCTTGATGAAACAAACCAATATGTAGCTATTTGGGTTCTTGATTAAACAAACCAATATGTAGCTATTTGGGTTCTTGATGAAACAAACAAAAATGTAGCTATTTCGGTTCTTGATTAAACAAACCAATATGTAGCTATTTGGGTTCTTGATTAAACAAACCAATATGTAGCTATTTGGGTTCTTGATTAAACAAACCAATATGTAGCTATTTGGGTTCTTGATGAAACAAACCAATACGTAGCTATTTGGGTTCTTGATTAAACAAACCAATATGTAGCTATTTGGGTTCTTGATGAAACAAACAAAAATGTAGCTATTTCGGTTCTTGATGAAACAAACCAATATGTAGCTATTTGGGTTCTTGATGAAACAAACCAATATGTAGTTATTTGGGTTCTTGATGAAACAAACCAATATGTAGCTATTTGGGTTCTTGATGAAACAAACCAATATGTAGCTATTTGGGTTCTTGATGAAACAAACCAATATGTAGCTATTTGGATTCTTGCATTGGAATGATATAGAATTCTGCTTGTATTAACACAATAAACATAAAAGTTCAAATGCTTTTGATCAAGAAGTGACAGGTAGGTGCTCCATATCTGCTACACTCTATCAGCACCATGGACAGCACCCTACAGAACTAAACCAACCAGCTAGACTGTTTCTTACCTTTTCAGAAGAGCCACATGTATGTGTCTTTAAAAACAGACTAGAACTAATTACAAAAGTACTATTCCTTGTGTTTTAAACTGTAGCAACACTTTATAGCTTATTGTTTTCTTTTTTCTTTATCTTTTTTTCTAAAACAATAATTGTCCACCTCATGGTTCAGCTGTCGGAGATTTGAGCACTAAATGCATCAGGGCTTTGCATGCAGAGGCCTATAGGCTTAGGAATCCACTGTATCAATATAAAGATAAAACATTTAAAACAGTACAGTGCATTCGGAAAGTGTTCAGACCCCTTGACTTTTTCCACATGTTGTTACGTTACCGCCTTATCCTAAAATTTAGAAAAAACAATTTTCCTCCTTGAAACATCTAAACACAATACTCCATAATGAAAACAGTTTTTTATACATTTTTGCAGATTTATGCAAAATACTAAACAGAAATATCTTATTTACATAAGTATTCAGATCCTTTGCTATGAGACTTTAAATTGATCTCAGGTGCTTCCTGTTTCCATTGATCATCCTTGAGATGTTTCTACAACTTGATTGGAGTCCACCTGTGGTAAATTCAATTGATTGGACATGATTTGGAAAGACACCTGTCTATATAAGGTCCCACAGTTGACAGTGCATGACAGAGCAAAAACCAAGCCATGAGGTCGAAGGAATTGTCCGTAGAGCTCCGAGATTGTGTCGAGGCAGAGAGAAAGAGAATGTGTGCGTGATGTTCCTGCAGTTCAGAGTGATGCCCACGGTCAGCTTGCTAAATGAAAACGTGACATTGATGAAACTGTACTGTAGCTGCACCGTTGATTTTGATAGCATTTTAAATATCGCCCTGTGAATGTGTGTTCATGCATGAGCGTGTGTGAGCATGTGTGTGTGTGCGTCTTTGTGTGCATGTGTGTTTTTCTGGTTTTGCAATTAAACAATATCTCTGTGATGTGGAGCTTATTTATATTGCGCTGACCACACCCTAAAAGACACATTAAAATGTGAGTAAACCATGTACTCCCTAAGATAAAAGTGGACAATCAGTTCCAGCCTAATTGTCCGTCAAGGGATAAAATCTGGGTCAAGCACGGCTAGATGTCTCTGGTTGTGTAGCGTTGAAAAACACCAGCATCTGGCGTTGGAACGTCTTTGGCAACCCTAGAGAAAGAACTAGAGAAAAAGAGAGAGAAAAGACCCATACATGAGAGAGAGTGTGGTTTGGTGCCTGACGTGGAAAGCTGGGGTGTTTTTACTGTGCCTCAATGCTGTGATTACAACAGAGCCAGCGCAGAAGGATTTTTCAAGAAGCGGGCGGTGGCTGCGGCCCCAGTGTGTGTGTGTGTGTGTGTGTGTGTGTGTGTGTGTGTGTGTGTGTGTGTGTGTGTGTGTGTGTGTGTGTGTGTGTGTGTGTGTGTGTGTGTGTGTGGGGCGGTGGCTGTGTAACGACCATAGATATGACATCACTAAGTGGGTGGCAGAGAAGCAGGCTAAAACACAGCTCCATCGCTCCACCCTGAACTTCAAATCTCTGCAAACAGTTTGCTGCTCCGAAATGGAATTGTTTAATGAAGCTTATTGAAGCTTACTGAAACAGCAACAACACATAAAGCGGCATGGTCTTGCTAAGACATTACCAAACAAAATATCTAGCAATAAATCTCACTCTCTTTTCTTGGCCAGGTTTTGTCCAGCCCCTGTACCATGTTTGGGTGTGCGTAATTACTCTCTTTCCATTGTGCTCCACCAAACCCCTGAAACACAGGCCAGGCGTTCTCCGTTCAGGGGAAGCATCCAGGGCCTTAGCCAGGGTTTGAGTTTTAGTGAGGAAGCAAACAGAGGGAGAGGTTAGTAAAGTGGTTTCCAAACGGGAGAGAAATCTGTACTAATCTTATCAAACAAGTTAGGACCTTAGAAAAAAACATGTGTCAACGTATATCTCCACATGACCTATCTTCCTTATAGGCCAACATTAAAATGTAATCAAAATGAAAACACAGTTCATCATTTCTTTTTTATAGCAGTGCTTGTTCGTTTGAAGGTCGACTGAGGTGAATGAACTACATAGCATTCACATTTGTATTCCTAGGCATTACTAATCAAGCTCCCCACAAACGGACATCAGTGGAGCACACAGATGATCATATTATCACATAGTTACAGTCTTGTCTCATCGTTGAAACTCCGCTACGGACTCGGGAAAGGTGAAGGTCGAGAGCAACGCGTCCTTCGAAACACGGCCCTGCCAAACCACACTTCTTACTGGTCACTTAACCTGGAAGCCAAGCCAATTAATTGCATTTTAATGTAGGCCTATAGGGAAGATATGCCACTTATCTTCTTCAATTATGTTCATAAATTGTTGGGTTGTATTTACAATGGTGTTTGTTCTTCACTGGTTGCCTTTTCCTCTCTCTCTCTCTCTCTCTCTCTCTCTCTCTCTCTCTCTCTCTCTCTCTCTCTCTCTCTCTCTCACTCTCTCTCTCTCTCTCTCTCAATTCAATTCAATTCAATTCACTTTATTGGCATGACGCAACAATGTACATATTGCCAAAGTATCATACATCAATATATATATATTTTTTTATATATTTATATATATATATTTTTTCTATTTTATATATATATATATACATACATATACACACGCACATACATATATATACACATATATACATACATTCATACACACATATATATATATATATATTTTTTAAAAATATAATTACATCAAAGAACAAATAACAACAGGAAAAAATAAAATAAAATAAATGCATTAAATATGTCAGTCTCTCTCTCACTCAACCTGGCCAAGCCCAGCCTAACTCAACCTGGCCCAACCCAGCCTAACTAAACCTGGCCCAGCCCAGCCTAACTCAAGCTGGCCCAACCCAGCCTAACTAAACCTGGCCCAGCCCAGCCTAACTCAACCTGGCCCAACCCAGCCTAACTCAACCTGGCCCAACCCAGCCTAACTCAACCTGGCCCAACCCAGCCTAACTCAACCTGGCCCAACCCAGCCTAACTCAACCTGGCCCAACCCAGCCTAACTCAACCTGGCCCAACCCAGCCTAACTCAA
>CM042401.1:1594071-1598657 GCA_023634145.1 Thymallus thymallus | reverse complement strand
GTGTTTGTGTTGTGTGTGTGTTTGTGTGTGCTCTGTGTGTGTGTGTGTGTGTGTGTGTGTGTGTGTGTGTGTGTGTGTGTGTGTGTGTGTGTGTGTGTGTGTGTGTGTGTGTGTGTGTGTGTGTGTGTGTGTGTGTGTGTGTGTGTGTGTGTGTGTGTGTGTGTGTGTGTGTAGAGGGAAAACCAGTGCAAGCCAACTTTAAACTACACTCTAATTGGATAATCTCCAGCGCATTTGTAGAAATCACAAATAAATGTCCAGTTCTCTCCAAAACCCTGCTAGGCAGAAAGTGCTTACTGTGCATTCCAACCTACAGTAAGGATGCTAACCAAATGGTACCCTATTCCCTATATAGTGCACTACTTTTAACCAGAGCCCTATTGACCCTGGTCAAATGTAGTGCACCATTAAAGGAATAGGGTACCATTTGGGATGCATACAAAATGTTACTTGGAGAGAGCACTTTGTTTATGTCCACATTTACGTACCCTGGCCCTCAGGCGGCCTACTGTGTGTTAGTGTGTTTTAACTGGCAGACCTGTGGTCTGTACAGGCTGTGTGTTAGTGTGTGTTTTAATTGGCAGACCTGTGGTCTGTACAGGCTGTGTGTTAGTGTGTTTTAATTGGCAGACCTGTGGTCTGTACAGGCTGTGTGTTAGTGTGTTTTAACTGGCAGACCTGTGGTCTGTACAGGCTGTGTGTTAGTGTGTGTTTTAATTGGCAGACCTGTGGTCTGTACAGGCTGTGTGTTAGTGTGTTTTAACTGGCAGACCTGTGGTCTGTACAGGCTGTGTGTTAGTGTGTTTTTAATTGGCAGACCTGTGGTCTGTACAGGCTGTGTGTTAGTGTGTGTTTTAATTGGCAGACCTGTGGTCTGTACAGGCTGTGTGTTAGTGTGTTTTAACTGGCAGACCTGTGGTCTGTACAGGCTGTGTGTTAGTGTGTTTTAATTGGCAGACCTGTGGTCTGTACAGGCTGTGTGTTAGTGTGTTTTAACTGGCAGACCTGTGGTCTGTACAGGCTGTGTGTTAGTGTGTTTTAACTGGCAGACCTGTGGTCTGTACAGGCTGTGTGTTAGTGTGTGTTTTAATTGGCAGACCTGTGGTCTGTACAGGCTGTGTGTTAGTGTGTTTTAATTGGCAGACCTGTGGTCTGTACAGGCTGTGTGTTAGTGTGTTTTAATTGGCAGACCTGTGGTCTGTACAGGCTGTGTGTTAGTGTGTGTTTTAATTGGCAGACCTGTGGTCTGTACAGGCTGTGTGTTAGTGTGTTTTAATTGGCAGACCTGTGGTCTGTACAGGCTGTGTGTTAGTGTGTTTTAATTGGCAGACCTGTGGTCTGTACAGGCTGTGTGTTAGTGTGTTTTAATTGGCAGACCTGTGGTCTGTACAGGCTGTGTGTTAAGTGTGTGTTTTAATTGGCAGACCTGTGGTCTGTACAGGCTGTGTGTTAGTGTGTTTTAATTGGCAGACCTGTGGTCTGTACAGGCTGTGTGTTAGTGTGTTTTTAATTGGCAGACCTGTGGTCTGTACAGGCTGTGTGTTAGTGTGTTTTAATTGGCAGACCTGTGGTCTGTACAGGCTGTGTGTTAGTGTGTTTTAATTGGCAGACCTGTGGTCTGTACAGGCTGTGTGTTAGTGGTGTGTTTTAATTGCGAGACCTGTGGTCTGTACAGGCTGTGTGTTAGTGTGTTTTAATTGGCAGACCTGTGGTCTGTACAGGCTGTGTGTTAGTGTGTTTTAATTGGCAGACCTGTGGTCTGTACAGGCTGTGTGTTAGTGTGTTTTAATTGGCAGACCTGTGGTCTGTACAGGCTGTGTGTTAGTGTGTTTTAATTGGCAGACCTGTGGTCTGTACAGGCTGTGTGTTAGTGTGTTTTAATTGGCAGACCTGTGGTCTGTACAGGCTGTGTGTTAGTGTGTGTTTTAATTGGCAGACCTGTGGTCTGTACAGGCTGTGTGTTAGTGTGTTTTAATTGGCAGACCTCGTGGTCTGTACAGGCTGTGTGTTAGTGTGTTTTAATTGGCAGACCTGTGGTCTGTACAGGCTGTGTGTTAGTGTGTGTTTTAATTGGCAGACCTGTGGTCTGTACAGGCTGTGTGTTAGTGTGTTTTAATTGGCAGACCTGTGGTCTGTACAGGCTGTGTGTTAGTGTGTTTTAATTGGCAGACCTGTGGTCTGTACAGGCTGTGTGTTAGTGTGTTTTAATTGGCAGACCTGTGGTCTGTACAGGCTGTGTGTTAGTGTGTTTTAATTGGCAGACCTGTGGTCTGTACAGGCTGTGTGTTAGTGTGTGTTTTAATTGGCAGACCTGTGGTCTGTACAGGCTGTGTGTTAGTGTGTTTTAATTGGCAGACCTGTGGTCTGTACAGGCTGTGTGTTAGTGTGTTTTAATTGGCAGACCTGTGGTCTGTACAGGCTGTGTGTTAGTGTGTTTCAATTGGCAGACCTGTGGTCTGTACAGGCTGTGTGTTAGTGTGTTTTAATTGGCAGACCTGTGGTCTGTACAGGCTGTGTGTTAGTGTGTTTTAATTGGCAGACCTGTGGTCTGTACAGGCTGTGTGTTAGTGTGTTTTAATTGGCAGACCTGTGGTCTGTACAGGCTGTGTGTTAGTGTGTTTTAATTGGCAGACCTGTGGTCTGTACAGGCTGTGTGTTAGTGTGTGTTTTAATTGGCAGACCTGTGGTCTGTACAGGCTGTGTGTTTGTGTGTCTGTTGCAGTGCAGTAAAATCTTGCAGTCATTAGCAGATTCCAGTGAAATCTAAGAGCTCCAGCTGTTCCTGCTCAACTCTAGCTGGTGCTGCCTGGACACTAGATAGTAACTGTATACACACACACATAGAGAGAGAGAGACTCTATTGCACAAACACCCTACTCACAAACACTACCCAATAGATAGAAAGTCTGCACACCCCACCCTACTACCCACTCCACCCTACTACCCACTCCACCCTACTACCCACTCTCTCTCTCTCTCTCTCTCTCTCTCTCTCTCTCTCTCTCTCTCTCGCTCTCTCTCTCTCTCTCCTCTCTCTCTCTCTCTCTCTCTCTCTCTCTCTCTCTCTCTCTCTCTCTCCTCTCTCTCTCTCTCTCTCTCTCTCTCCTCTCTCTCTCTCTCTCTCTCTCTCACCTGAGTAGTGGTCCGGTGCCATTCTTGGTAGTCCCCCCTACGATCAGCTCTTCCTGCCAGTGCATATACTTCCTGGAGAGGCCATGGCATCCGCGTGTCAGGACGCGAGCCACGTCAAGGGGCTGCAACACAACATACTCAATGGGTCTGTGTCTGCATGGGTGTGTGCATGTCTGTGTGTATAGATGCATCTGTACAAACAGTATATATATATAGATGGATAGATGGATACTAAAAGCAAGGATACTAATAATAATAATAATAATAATATGCAGTCCTGAGTGAATGAGTGCAGAATGAATAAGTCCTGAGTGAATGAGTGATTACAGACCAGTCACGGATGGATGCCTAATTGTTTAACTAGGTCCTAACACCCCTACAGTTCCAGGTCTATGTTGCCGACGGCACCCCGGTGGGGCATTAAATAGTCTAATAGCCGCCAGAGGGAAGGACCTCCTGTAGCGCTCTCTGGCACACTGTGGTGGGATCAGTCTGTGACTGAAGGTGCTCCTCTGCGTCATAACCATGGCATGCAGAGGGTGGGTGACGTTGTCCATGATGGCCAGCAGTGTCAAGGCTCATCCCCAGAACAGAGTTAGCCTTCCTGATCTGCTTATTTACCCGAGAAGCATCACCAGCCTTTATGTTGGCGCCCCAGCACACCACCACAGACTGGTAGAAAGTATGCAGTAGTTTACTGCACAAGTCTCCTCAGAAAGTGGATTCGGCTCTGGCCCTTTTTGTACAGAGCCCTGGTGTTACCAGCCCATTCCAGCCTGTTGTCCATATGGACTCCCAGGAACTTGTATGACCCAACCATTTCCACATCCATCCCCTGTATAGGGACTGCAGTCGGTTTGGCCTTGGTTCTCCTGAAGTCCACCACCATCTCCTTTGTTTTGCTGATGTTGAGCTGCAGGTGGTTCTGCTCACACCACAACACAACGTCACTGATTGTGCTCCTGTACTCCTCCTCCTGCATGTTTCAGAATTATATCTGAAGTCCAAGGTTTAGAGGGTGAACAGGAAGGGGGACGGGACCGTTCCCTGGGGGGCCCCTGTGTTGCTAACTGCCCGTTCTGACACACAGCTCTGTAGCCGCACAAATTGTGGCCTACCGGTCAGGTAGTCCGTAACCCAGGAGACTAAGGGTACTTTCACTTTCATCCTCTTCATCTTCTCACCCAGTAGCAGGGGCTGAATGGTGTTGAAGGCACTGGAGAAGTCACAAAACATAACCCTCACAGTGCAACCTGCGTTGTCCAGGTGAGAGTAGGCCCTCCCCGATGTTGCGCTGATATGCGAACTGCAGGGAGTCCAGTGAATACATGGATGTATGTGTGTGACTACGTGTGTGTGTGTTTCTGTGTCCCGTGTGTGTGTGTGTGTACCTTGGTCGTGTTCTTGTTGGGAGCAGTGAGGGGGCAGTCGGGGTCTTGGGGGTTGAGACAGGG
>CM042401.1:1576571-1589071 GCA_023634145.1 Thymallus thymallus | reverse complement strand
ATAGAATATTTACCAGCGACGCTGATTATCGAGGGGGAGAATGCTGGAAAGATTTTTCAAATACTGTTAAGAACTATTATAATTTGAATGGATGTAAAAAATAAATAAAAGGACTTGTTGACATACTTTGTGAGGTAAAGAAAAAATGACTGAGAAGCCCAGTTGGGCACTTTCCTACATTTGATATTTGCGAGAAGCAGGCCAGGTACTTCTATGCTCCATCAAGAGAAACCATGGTCATTGCTAACATGGAGCGTGTAAATGATGGTAAGAAATAAACCAAAACTTGTTTCTCAAAGTGTAGTAGGTTAAATACAAGGGCGGTCTGCCTAGGGCAGTATATCAACCAGGACAGGGCCTGACCAGCGTTGATTAGTCTATAAATTAAGAAAGGATTCTGTATCAAATGATACCATGCCAGGTTGGAGAGGATTGTCCATTTGACACAACATTAGTGCATATAGGCCTCAGAGCCAGAACTACCGTGGCGACTGCTGTTGAATAATGAATATATAGTCAGACACATCCAACCTTTTTAAAAAGAAGACAGGTGTATTTATTTACTAGCAAGCAATGAAAATGTGTATTGAATAAAAGAAAAGTCCTCACATCACATGATTGTGACAGGATTAGCTGCTGGAGCATCAAAGTACAGTTGGAAAGATAACATGTAGACAGTTTAATAGACAGACTAAGTTAGCAAAACAATTACTTATAACCATTAGTAAACACTTATGCTATTAGGTAAAGTTTATCTACATGAACATTTTAACTAAATTCTAAAATGACTGTAGGCCTTTTAAATGGTTTTCACAGTTATTGTCTTCATCCATGACCGTCAGTTATTCAATAGCTTTTTTTTTTTTTTTTTGCACTCCAGATATCCTGTATTTCTATACTTTTTCATACTGCCGCTCTATGTATCATGTATCGTGTATCTGTCTTTTGTGTACTTTCGTTGTGGCATTTTGCACCTGCCCTGTGTTTTTGTTGTAGCTGCTTGATAATGAAATTTCCCCCCCGGGGGATCAATAAAGTACCTATCTATCTATCTATCTATCTATCTATCTATCTATCTATTACCGTCACAGCCCTACCTTTCAGCTCCAGCCATGACTGCCTCAGTCTCTACCTCACAAAGCCCCCCAACCCTGCTGGCCACTGCCTCAGTCTCTACCTCACAAAGCCCCCCAACCCTGCTGGCCACTGCCTCAGTCTCTACCTCACAAAGCCCTCCAACCCTGCTGGCCACTGCCTCAGTCTCTACCTCCCAAAGCCCTCCAACCCTGCTGGCCACTGCCTCAGTCTCTACCTCCCAAAGCCCTCCAACCCTGCTGGCCACTGCCTCAGTCTCTACCTCCCAAAGCCCTCCAACCCTGCTGGCCACTGCCTCAGTCTCTACCTCCCAAAGCCCTCCAACCCTGCTGGCCACTGCCTCAGTCTCAACCTCCCAAAGCCCTCCAACCCTGCTGGCCACTGCCTCGCTCGGACATACTGTAACAGCGGGCTGTTCTCAGCGGGCTGTTCTCAGAGGGTTGTTCTCAGTGGGCTGTTCTCAGCGGGTTGTTCTCAGCGGGCTGTTCTCAGCGGGTTGTTCTCAGCGGGTTGTTCTCAGTGGGCTGTTCTCAGCGGGTTGTTCTCAGCGGGTTGTTCTCAGTGGGCTGTTCTCAGCGGGTTGTTCTCAGCGGGCTGTTCTCAGCGGGCTGTTCTCAGCGGGTTGTTCTGAGCGGGTTGTTCTCAGCGGGCTGTTCTCAGCGGGCTGTTCTCAGCGGGTTGTTCTGAGCGGGTTGTTCTCAGCGGGCTGTTCTCAGCGGGTTGTTCTCAGCGGGCTGTTCTCAGCGGGTTGTTCTGAGCGGGCTGTTCTGAGCGGGTTGTTCTCAGCGGGTTGTTCTGAGCGGGTTGTTCTCAGCGGGCTGTTCTCAGCGGGTTGTTCTCAGCGGGCTGTTCACAGCGGGTTGTTCTCAGCGGGCTGTTCTCAGCAGGCTGTTCTGAGCGGGTTGTTCTCAGCGGGTTGTTTTGAGCGGGTTGTTCTCAGCGGGTTTTTCTCAGCGGGTTGTCCTCAGAACATCGGATGTCATTTTCTGTTCATTTCCCAACGATTCTACATGATGAATCTGTGAGGGCTTGGTTGTGGTAAGGCCTCTTACTCCCACCTAGGGGAGGAGAGAGGCACACAACCAAGCTCTCACACATTATTAGGGAGATGATCATCCCCAATCAGAGACAGCTGTCTAGCGTTGTCTCTGATTGGGGATGGTATTTAAGCTCCTCTCAAATCCACCTGTGTGTGGATCATTGTTCCTGCTTGTCTGCTTCGTGTTACAGAGAGCAAAGTAAGTCACTGTGTTTTTGTTTTGTAGTCATGTTTCTGTTTATTAGTCATCTCCGTCTGTTTATTTAATGCTTCGTGAGGACATCTCATTAAATAAAAGAGGAATGACACTCCATCAGCGCTCCGTGTATCGTCCAATTAATCCAAACCGTGACAGAATCATCACTGTTTGTCGACACCCAGCAGGTGATCTACTGTGCAAGGCTGAGGTTGGTGTTGATCTGTCTTGTCTAGAATCCGTATTTGGTGAAACTGTCACATCCGTTTGGGATATCAAAGAATTTACTTTCCCCTCGGACATCATGGAGGATAGACCAGTAGAATATGTACTGATCATTCCTCTCCTCTGTTTCATCAAACCAAAACACCAACAACGGCCCTGGGGAGAACAGTGGCTCTAAGGCCAGACATCACTGCTGGTGAACCTTCAGTTCTACTTTACTCATTACCACTGATCAGCTCTGCTCACTGTTGACCATGTCAGACTAACATGATGTAGAATGTCAAGACAGGTTGTTATTCCAACAGCCATGTCCTTGCCTCACACACACACACACACACACACACACACACACACACACACACACACACACACACACACACACACACACACACAGACACAGACACAGACACAGACACAGACACAGACACAGACACAGACACAGACACACACACACACACACACACACACACACACAGACAGACAGAGACACAGACACACACACACACACACAGACAGACACACAGACACAGACAGACACACACACAGACAGACACACAGACACACACAGACAGCTATGTGAGGGAACCTAGCTGAAGAATCTGTGTGAAAATCTGTTACGTTTTATATTCTCTAATCCAATTGAACAATTGTTCGACTATAATTGATGAAACATGAAACATATTTTCAGCCTATTGTAATCATATTAAAGCAGAACCCAGACCACCCAGGCGGACCAGAGAGCAACATGGAGGGGGGGCATGTCTGAGCGTATTAGGGAAACACACTTGATTTCCCCCCGACCCAAACACAGCGCTACCATCTGATCCAGGTTTGAGTGGTGTGTTTAGAATCACCATCATTAACAGCAGACCAGAGACGCTCTCTCCGCTCCACACATCTACCACGACCCACACACACCTGCATGGAACTGATTTACAACTCAACTTTGTGTGCCCTGTCCAAAAAGACCGTCGGCACCTAGTGTAGAGCTTAGAGGACGTGATGGCTGTAAACTGTGTGTTACACCTCTACATTTCCCTCTGAAACAATCCACCACATTGCTTTCACCTATCCAGTCCTCTCAGATCTACACAAGTGCCTGCCCTTGGGTGTAGGGTGTAGGGTGTAGGAGGCCAACATCACTACAGTCAATGTCACTACACACTACAATGCCTCACACAACACTATACTAGAGGACACACAGAACATGTACACTCTTTCAAAGTGACAATGCTCTTATTACTATGTAATGATCTGTGTAAGTACTGTGTAAGTATTGTGATTACTCATGGTTATACTGCACTCCCAGCAGTAACTATATCCCTAGGTGCAGTATAAACAACAAATAAATACAGTACTCGTTACACTATACTTGAATAATGA
The DNA here is from genome assembly GCA_023634145.1 of Thymallus thymallus. Taxonomy (NCBI): domain Eukaryota; kingdom Metazoa; phylum Chordata; class Actinopteri; order Salmoniformes; family Salmonidae; genus Thymallus; species Thymallus thymallus. The sequence goes on along the minus strand of CM042401.1, from coordinate 1,585,133 downwards.
TACAGTTATAAGGACAAGTTAAGTGTTGCTTCAGTCTGCTAGGAGTCACAGAAAGGATGAGGACACACTGACCAATCAGAACGGAGAAAAACACTCCTAGTCCAATGTTCTAAACATATTCCAAGCCCGAATGTCACCCAACGACTTGACGGTAGGACAGAAAGAGGAATGCAGAGAGACACAAACACATACACACATACTCTCTCTCTTCCTCCCTATCTCTCTCTCTCTCTTCCTCTCTCTCTCCCTCTGTCCCCCTCTCTCTACAGGAAACAGCACATTAAGACCTCAGGCTTGGAGAATTCCACACTTCACAAGGTTACAGCGTTTTGGGGTCAACACTCGCCCAGCCACAGGGTGAAATTAACACCCCAGCAGGACCAAAGATGTGTGTGTGCATGCGTGCGTGCATGAGTGCGCTCACTTGTGTGTGTGTTCGTGTGCGCGCTAGTGCAAGTGTGTATGTGTAGGGTTGCAAAGCTACTGGTAGTTTATCAAAGTTACTGGAATCTTCAGTAATTTTGGTAATTAACAGAAAATCTATGGCAATCTATTGTAACTTTGGAAATGTATAATTGAAAAACGTTTTAAAAATGTATTCATATATAGTATAACATTTTTTATATCTGTGTCCATTTTGTCAATGAGTTTCTAGTGGATCGACCATATGGTTCAAGAGGAAATAGCCTAATTAATGAAAAAAGTATCAAATCAACAATGGCATTATTTTAATTAACTCTACAACTCTTCCAACTACTGACTTTTTTCACAACTGACATCAGTTTGACGCCAAAACATATTGACAGAGTGAAATAAATAATAAATATAAAGGATATATTATGCTGAAACCCTCATATTAAACAACAATGGCGTTCACTTAGTTGATGTTTAATATTTAGGATAAGGTTTTACAGCTTTCTCATTCCATTGATTTTTTGAACATCATGTCATATAAGTCCACACAAAGGGACAGAGATAATTACAGACACCTGTACAAATCTGAAGCACCCAAAAGGGCCATCATTAGATGTCTTGTGATAGATTACATAACATCCTTAAAAGAAAGCAACATTTCTGGTAGTTTACTGGTAAACTTAGAACATTTCCAGTAATATTCCCTCCCTATGTGTGTATACAGCTGTGTATCATCAATAACACACGGTCACATCTTATATGGCCTCAGGAGATCTGGCTAACCTTAGTCCTCATTCATATCACTCCGTTCTACCTAAACGTTTCTGACCTCCAACACAGGCCCAGTCCCTCTCAGGCCCAGTCCCTCTCAGGCCCAGTCCCTCTCAGGCCCAGTCCCTCTCAGGCCCAGTCCCTCTCAGGCCCAGTCCCTCTCAGGCCCAGTCCTTTCCACCACAACTACAATATACTGGCCTCTTTATGGATTCTCCCATTGAGCTTCTCCAGAACCCCAGGTGAAATAGATGTGTGATTTACAACACTGTGCTGTGAAGGGATGACTAAGCTACAGTAGAGCCACCAAATAGGGTTACCTCAGTCAGTCAGTCAGTCAGTCATTCAGCCAGTCAGTCAGCCAGTCAGTCAGTCAGTCAGTCAGCCAGTCAGTCAGTCAGTCAGTCAGTCAGCCAGTCAGTCAGCCATTCAGCCAGTCAGTCAGTCAGTCAGTCAGTCATTCAGCCAGTCAGTCAGTCAGTCAGTCATTCAGCCAGTCAGTCAGTCAGTCAGTCAGTCAGTCAGTCAGTCAGTCATTCAGCCCGTCAGTCAGTCAGCCAGTCAGTCAGTCATTCAGCCAGTCAGTCAGTCAGTCAGTCAGTCAGTCAGTCAGTCAGTCATTCAGCCAGTCAGTCAGTCAGCCAGTCAGTCAGTCATTCAGCCAGTCAGTCAGTCAGTCAGTCAGTCATTCAGCCAGTCAGTCAGTCAGTCAGTCAGTCATTCAGCCAGTCAGTCAGTCAGTCAGTCAGCCAGTCAGTCAGTCATTCAGCCAGCCAGTCAGTCAGTCAGTCAGTCATTCAGCCAGTCAGTCAGTCATTCAGCCAGTCATTCAGTCATTCAGTCAGTCAGTCAGCCAGTCAGCCAGTCAGTCAGTCAGTCAGCCAGTCAGTCAGTCAGCCAGTCATTCAGTCAATCAGTCAGCCAGTCAGTCAGCCAGTCAGTCAGTCAGTCAGTCAGTCAGTCAGTCAGTCAGCCAGTCAGTCAGTCAGTCAGTCAGTCATTCAGCCAGTCAGTCAGTCAGTCAGTCAGTCAGTCATTCAGTCATTCAGTCAGTCAGCCAGTCAGTCAGTCAGTCAGCCAGCCAGTCAGTCAGTCAGTCAGTCAGTCAGTCATTCAGCCAGTCAGTCAGCCAGTCAGCCAGTCAGTCAGTCAGTCAGCCAGTCAGCCAGTCAGTCAGTCAGCCAGTCAGTCAGTCAGTCAGCCAGTCAGTCAGCCATTCAGCCAGTCAGTCAGTCAGTCAGTCAGTCATTCAGCCAGTCAGTCAGTCAGCCAGTCAGTCAGCCAGTCAGTCAGTCAGTCAGTCATTCAGCCAGTCAGTCAGTCAGCCAGTCAGTCAGTCAGTCAGTCATTCAGCCAGTCAGTCAGTCAGTCAGTCAGTCATTCAGCCAGTCAGTCAGTCATTCAGCCAGTCATTCAGTCAGCCAGTCAGCCAGTCAGTCAGCCAGTCAGTCAGTCAGTCAGTCAGTCAGTCAGCCAGTCATTCAGTCAATCAGTCAGTCAGCCAGTCAGTCAGCCAGTCAGCCAGTCAGTCAGTCAGCCAGTCAGTCAGTCAGTCAGTCAGTCAGTCATTCAGTCAGTCAGCCAGTCAGCCAGTCAGTCAGCCAGTCAGTCAGTCAGTCAGTCAGTCAGTCATTCAGCCAGTCAGTCAGTCAGCCAGTCAGCCAGTCAGCCAGTCAGTCAGCCAGTCAGTCAGTCAGTCAGCCAGCCAGTCAGCCAGCCAGTCAGTCAGTCAGTCAGTCAGTCTCCTGTGATCTCCTAGGGAGCAATCCTGCAGTTCAAGCTAACCCCTAAACAGTACACATTCAATGGAGCGAGGTAACGTGTGTGTGTGTGTACTACTGTGTTCGCGCCTTCAGTTAGGGCATTGCCAGAGAAGAGGAGAGGGGGAGAGTGTGGATAAAAGGGGGGAGAAGTGGATTCTAAGGAGCTGACATCACACCCCACCCCTTCTACCTTACCACGGAGTCTCTCTCTCTCTCTCTGTCTCTCTCTCTCTCTCTCTCTCTCTCTCTCCATTCAAGCAGGATTGTCTTGTGGAGGCTGCATGGGGATTAATACAATAGGCCCGGCCCCCTTGTTCCCCCTCACCCCTTCCCACTCCTTTATCCCCTCCAACCCACACTACAACATAAGAACAACCCCTTCCAAACTCAAACCCATATGCTGACATCACAGTAGCCAGTGGTTGGGGGGTACAGGCTGGGAGTAGGGTGGCAGTGTGTGTGTGTGTGTGTGTTTGCAGGGGGCAGGATTAGCTGGATTAGGGCTCTCTCAGCCAAACCCCCTGTAGTGACATGGAAGTCCCTAGAACCACTGCCACCGACCCACCAGCGACCCTGACACACCAACAGCCCCATACCCTCCAGAACATACCTTTTTATGTCTGTCTGTCTGTCTTTCTGTCATATTACCTCTCAGCGGTTCCCAACATTTTCCACTCTGTGGACCACCAAACCCCCATCTGTGGACCACCAAACCCCCATCTGTGGACCACCAAACCCCCATCTGTGGACCACCAAATCACCATCTGTGGACCACCAAATCACCATCTGTGGACCACCAAACCCCCATCTGTGGACCACCAAACCCCCATCTGTGGACCACCAAACCCCCATCTGTGGACCACCAAACCCCCATCTGTGGACCACCAAACCCCCATCTGTGGACCACCAAACCCCCATCTGTGGACCACCAAATCACCATCTGTGGACCACCAAATCACCATCTGTGGACCACCAAATCACCATCTGTGGACCACCAAATCACCATCTGTGGACCACCAAATCACCATCTGTGGACCACCAAATCACCATCTGTGGACCACCAAATCACCATCTGTGGACCACCAAATCACCATCTGTGGACCACCAAATCACCATCTGTGGACCACCAAATCACCATCTGTGGACCACCAAATCACCATCTGTGGACCACCAAATCACCATCTGTGGACCACCAAATCACCATCTGTGGACCACCAAATCACCATCTGTGGACCACCAAATCACCATCTGTGGACCACCAAACCACCATCTGTGGACCACCAAATCACCATCTGTGGACCACCAAACCACCATCTGTGGACCACCAAACCACCATCTGTGGACCACCAAACCACCATCTGTGGACCACCAAATCACCATCTGTGGACCACCAAATCACCATCAAAAGCTTGGTGGTCAAATTTAGTCAATTTAGCAGTGAATGGCCTTTATTATTATTATTATTATTATTATCATTACTATTATTATTATTACTATTAATTGTATTGTTATTATCCTTATTATTACTATTGTTATTAATATTATTATTAATAATATTATTACTATTGTTATTAATATTATTATTATTGTTATTATTATTATTATCATTATATTATTAATATTATTATTACTATTATTACTATTATTACTATTGTTATTAATATTATTGTTATTGATATTATTATTATTGTTATTAATATTATTATTATTATAGACCATTTGCATTGTGAAAAGAAATGTAAAATGTTGTATAATACCATTAATACTCCCAACTGTTACTATTTTCTCTGTTTATATCTCTCACTCTAATTTTGTACCGGCACCCTTCGACCATAATGTTTGTCTTCCAACTTCTGTTCTTCTCTCTCTCTGCCTGTCTATCTCTCTCTCACTCTGCCTGTCTATCTCTCTCTCACTCTGCCTGTCTATCTCTCTCTCTGCCTGTCTATCTGTCTCTCTCTCTGCCTGTCTATCTCTCTCACTCTGCCTGTCTATCTCTCTCACTCTGCCTGTCTATCTGTCTCACTCTGCCTGTCTATCTCTCTCTCTCTCTGCCTGTCTATCTCTCTCTCTCTCTGCCTGTCTATCTCTCTCTCTCTCTGCCTGTCTATCTGTCTCACTCTGCCTGTCTATCTGTCTCTCTCTCTGCCTGTCTATCTCTCTCTCTCTCTGCCTGTCTATCTGTCTCACTCTGCCTGTCTATCTGTCTCTCTCTCTGCCTGTCTATCTCTCTCTCTCTCTGCCTGTCTATCTGTCTCTCTCTGCCTGTCTATCTCTCTCTCTGCCTGTCTATCTCTCTCTCTCTCTGTCTGTCTATCTGTCTCTCTCTCTGTCTGTCTATCTGTCTCTCTCTCTGCCTGTCTATCTGTCTCACTCTGCCTGTCTATCTGTCTCTCTCTGTCTGTCTATCTGTCTCTCTCTCTGTCTGTCTATCTGTCTCTCTCTCTGCCTGCCTATCTGTCTCTCTCTCTCTGTCTGTCTATCTGTCTCTCTCTCTGCCTGTCTATCTGTCTCTCTCTCTGTCTGTCTATCTGTCTCTCTCTCTGTCTGTCTATCTGTCTCTCTCTCTGCCTGTCTATATGTCTCTCTCTCTGTCTGTCTATCTGTCTCTCTCTCTGCCTGTCTATCTGTCTCTCTCTCTCTGTCTGTCTATCTGTCTCTCTCTCTGCCTGTATATCTCTCTCTCTCTCTGTCTGTCTATCTGTCTCTCTCTCTGTCTGTCTATCTGTCTCTCTCTCTGTCTGTCTATCTGTCTCTCTCTCTGCCTGTCTATCTGTCTCTCTCTCTGCCTGTCTATCTGTCTCTCTCTCTGTCTGTCTATCTGTCTCTCTCTCTGTCTGTCTATCTGACTCTCTCTCTCTTTCTCTCTCTCTGTCTCTCTCTCTCTCTATTTATTTTCCCACATGTGTCTCAGCCTACAGACTCCTACCTGATGCTGTTGTCAATCAACCAGGAAGTCTTTGATCATTAAAGGACACGGGTCAGAGTCCAACTGTCCCATCAACATTCCCCTCATACCCAGTCCCACCTCACCTCACCCTCCAGCCTTCCCTCACACCCAGTCCAACCTCACCTCACCCTCCAGCCTTCCCTCATACCCAGTCCAACCTCACCTCACCCTCCAGCCTTCCCTCACACCCAGTCCAACCTCACCTCACCCTCCAGCCTTCCCTCATACCCAGTCCAACCTCACCTCACCCTCCAGCATTCCCTCACACCCAGTCCAACCTCACCCTCCAGCCTTCCCTCACACCCAGTCCAACCTCATCCTCCAGCCTTCCCTCACACCCAGTCCAACCTCACCCTCCAGCCTTCCCTCACACCCAGTCCCACCTCACCTCACCCTCCAGCCTTCCCTCACACCCAGTCCCACCTCACCTCACCCTCCAGCCTTCCCACACACCCAGTCCAACCTCACCCTCCAGCCTTCCCTCACACCCAGTCCCACCTCACCTCAACCTCCAGCCTTCCCACACACTCAGTCCCCCCTCACCTCACCCTCCAGCCTTCCCTCACACCCAGTCCAACCTCACCCTCCAGCCTTCCCTCACACCCAGTCCAACCTCACCCTCCAGCCTTCCCACACACCCAGTCCAACCTCACCCTCCAGTCTTCCCTCACACCCAGTCCCACCTCACCTCACCCTCCAGCCTTCCCTCACACTCAGTCCCCCCTCACCTCACCCTCCAGCCTTCCCTCACATCCAGTCCCCCCCACCCTCCAGCCTTCCCTCACACCCAGTCCCCCCTCACCCTCCAGCTTTCCCTCACACCCAGTCCCACCTCACCTCACCCTCCAGCCTTCCCTCACACCCATTCCCCCCTCACCCTCCAGCCTTCCCTCACACCCAGTCCCACCTCACCTCACCCTCCAGCCTTCCCTCACACCCAGTCCCACCTCACCTCACCCTCCAGCCTTCCCTCACACCCAGCCCCCCCTCACCTCACCCACCTAGCTGACAGGAAAACAGGTGCTACTAGAGACTGGGGAGGCTCAGAAATGCAGTGTCAGTAGAAATGCAGTGTCAGTAGAAATGCAGTGTCAGTAGAAATGCAGTGTCAGTAGAAATGCAGTGTCAGCAGAAATGCAGTGTCATGGCAGAGTTGGCTAGCTAAGCTCAGGACTTGGTCATGTTAAGCAACTGCACATGTCATACAACATTCCTTTGAGATCAAGTTGTTTTGGAGGAAAGACTTTCACACGTCTCTAGTCATGACATATTCAGTTACCTAAAAGTGTGGTTTGAAATGAGGTGTTTCACTTTCATTCCAAGAGAAAGTTTACCACATCTGCTTAGAGAAGCAGCATTGCTGTACAGGCCAAGCTACCAATATGAGCTGAGGGCTGAGACCCTATCTGACCTGCAAACGCTCTCACCTCCCTCCCTCCCTCCTCCAGCTTTCAGAGGGAAACAGAGGAGGGTGGGGCATGCGAGGTGAGTGATGCAGAGGGGAGAGATTGGGAGATACAGGGGAGAGAGATAAAGCTAGAGAGAGAGGGGGGGGGAGTGATGGCCAACGAAGGAGAGGGGTGACCCGCAGCTGTAGCACAATACCCCCCACCCCCAGCCCCGACCCCCGACCCCTGACACAAATGTGACACGCCAGCTGCCAGTGCCTCCTCCCCCAACCCCAACATTACCATATGTATGGCCCCGCTTCCCTAATGATGCTAATCACCTGTCCAGTCCTGCAGCTCCTCCAATGCAGCCTTCCCTGGGCCCGAGGTGTACATTCATACACTCACACAGCCCTCAATGGGCAGATTGTTCCACGTTACTGCCTTCATTCAGCTCCCTCTCCCCTGAAGAAACCCTATTCAAGTCCACTGGATGTGAGTGAGGAACGAAGAACACGTAAGGAGAGGAAAGTGGGAGTGTGTGTGTGTGTGTGTCTGTCTGTGTGTGTCTGTCTGTGTGTGTGTGTGTGTGTGTGTGTGTGTGTGTGTGTGTGGGTGTCTGTGTGTGTGTGTCTGTCTGTGTGTTTGTGTGTGTGTGTGTGTGTGTGTGTGTGTGTGTGTGTGTGTGTGTGTGTGTGTGTGTGTGTGTGTCTGTCTGTGTGTGTCTGTCTGTGTGTGTGTGTGTGTGTGTCTGTCTGTGTGTGTCTGTGTGTGTGTGTGTGTGTGTGTGTGTCTGTCTGTGTGTGTGTGTCTGTGTGTCTGTCTGTCTGTCTGTGTGTGTCTGTGTGTGTGTGTGTGTGTGTGTGTGTGTGTGTGTGTGTGTGTGTGTGTGTGTGTGTGTGTGTGTGTGTGTGTGTGTGTGTGTGTGTGTGTGTCTGTCTGTCTGTCTGTCTGTCTGTCTGTCTGTCTGTGTGTGTGTGTGTGTGTGTGTGTGTGTGTGTGTGTGTGTGTGTGTGTGTGTGTGTGTGTGTGTGTGTGTGTGTGTGTGTGTGTGTGTGTCTGTCTGTGTGTGTCTGTGTGTGTGTGTGTCTGTGTGTGTGTGTGTCTGTCTGTGTGTGTCTGTGTGTGTGTGTGTGTGTGTCTGTCTGTGTGTGTCTGTGTGTGTGTGTGTCTGTGTGTGTGTGTGTCTGTCTGTGTGTGTGTGTGTGTGTGTGTTCCAACCAAAATACCAGGAGCTAAATGATATATCAGTTGGTGTGAGAGACAAAAAGCAAAC
>CM042401.1:1529071-1571571 GCA_023634145.1 Thymallus thymallus | reverse complement strand
TACTCAACAACAAACTAACCACGTATTATTCATCTTGAGGGCAACGGCATGCAAAGATTTCACTGTGCTTCAAGTCCTGTTGCTGCACAGCCTCCTTAACCAAAGGCATGGCAACTTTGCCAGAACGAGGACACACACACAACAACACTAGGCGGGTGATTCTCACAAAACCAGTTTTAAACATGGCAGCAGCAAACTGAGTTAGAAAACCATAATGCATCTGCAACAATCAACTATCATTCTGAAGACTAGTTTATGGCACAGTGACTTATTGTAAATACATTGTGTACATTTTCACCCCAAAGTCTCATTACAGAAATACGTTTGTATTAAATTCATTTTATAACATTTTAGTTTAGGTAGGTTGTCCATAAATCATACAAATTGTATGCTAGTTGAAGTTTACATTAAACTATAGTATTTTTAGGTCCGTTTCGGTAATGATAATAAGCTAATTGTAATGTATAGTCAATGGGTGTGCTGTGATGGTAACTTCTATGATTTACTAGGACCACTGCTTACAACTATTGTATAGATTTTTTTGTAAAACAGTTGTTTGATTAAGTAGGGATTGTTGAGAAATATGGGTGTATAAACCCCACTTAATTTACTTAAAGCCACAATCTGGAGTTTGGGTTTCAGTAAAGAGCAACCCCGCCATTTAAAGTTGGAAATCCCCATTTTGATCAGTGTACCTGTTTTAGCACTTACCTATACTGTTGTTTGGTCAATATTCCAAATATTTAGATACTTTAACATTATAGGCATATCATGTTATGCTATTTGCCCATAGGATCCCATTCAATTTAGAAATACATCTAAAATACATTAGAACCACACATATTTAGGGGTGGCAGGTAGCCTAGCGGTCAGAGCGTTGGACCAGTAAGCGAAAGGTTGCTGGTTAGAATACCCGAGTCGACAAGGTGAAAAACCTGTCGATGTGTCCTTGAGCAAGGCACTTAACCCTAATTTGCTCCAGGGGCTGGCCCTGTAGGTAGGCCGTCATTGTAAATAAGAATTTGTTCTTAAATGACTTGCCTGGTTAAATAAAGGTTAAATAAAAAAATAAAAAATACATCCACTTTGTAATACACCAATATTACCTGTAAAGACCATGCTTAAGTCCATTACAGTACTTATACTTAACGCTAAACCAAGGGATATATTCGTCATACTTTAGTCATTTAGGAAAAATAAAACACGTACTTTAGTCATTTAGGAAAAATAAAACACATACTTTAGTCATTTAGGAAAAATAAAACACATAATTTAGTAATTTAGGAAAAATAAAACACATACTTTAGTAATTTAGGAAAAATAAAACACATACTTTAGTAATTTAGGAAAAATAAAACACATACTTTAGTCATTTAGGAAAAATAAAACACATACTTTAGTCATTTAGGAAAAATAAAACACATACTTGAGTCATTTAGGAAAAATAAAACACATACTTGAGTCATTTAGGAAAAATAAAACACATACTTTAGTAATTTAGGAAAAATAAAACACATACTTTAGTAATGTAGGAAAAATAAAACACATACTTTAGTAATGTAGGAAAAATAAAATACATACTTTAGTAATTTAGGAAAAATAAAACACATACTTTAGTCATTTAGGAAAAATAAAACAAATACTTTAGTAATGTAGGAAAAATAAAACACATACTTTAGTCATTTAGGAAAAATAAAACAAATACTTTAGTAATGTAGGAAAAATAAAATACATACTTTAGTAATTTAGGGAAAATAAAACACATACTTTAGTAATGTAGGAAAAATAAAACACATACTTGAGTCATTTAGGAAAAATAAAACACATACTTTAGTCATTTAGGAAAAATAAAACACATACTTTAGTAATGTAGGAAAAATAAAACACATACTTTAGTAATTTAGGAAAAATAAAACACATACTTTAGTCATTTAGGAAAAATAAAACACATACTTTAGTAATTCAGGAAAAATAAAACACATACTTGAGTCATTTAGGAAAAATAAAACACATACTTTAGTCATTTAGGAAAAATAAAACACATACTTTAGTAATTTAGGAAAAATAAAACACATACTTTAGTAATTTAGGAAAAATAAAACACATACTTTAGTAATTTAGGAAAAATAAAACACATACTTTAGTCATTTAGGAAAAATAAAACACATGCTTTAGTCATTTAGGAAAAATAAAACACATACTTTAGTCATTTAGGAAAAATAAAACACATACTTTAGTCATTTAGGAAAAATAAAACAAATACTTTAGTAATTTAGGAAAAATAAAATACATACTTTAGTAATTTAGGAAAAATAAAACACATACTTTAGTAATGTAGGAAAAATAAAACACATACTTTAGTCATTTAGGAAAAATAAAATACATACTTTAGTCATTTGGGCTTTAATCTAATAGTGTGCCTTTTGGTCCTTATCCAAATATGTGTCTATAAAAATAATGTGTATACACAAATATTTATGACCAAAAACAAGATTAATGTGTTAAAGTAATGAGATAAATAGCTAAATACATTTTAATAATTTACTTTTAAATATATTTGTTTTCAGTGTTAAGTTTAACTCAGGCCTTTTCATTAGGTGAGCAATGTTAAAACATTTTAAATGTATTTATTTTTTGTCAGCAATAGTTTTTTTATTGGGTCACAAGGGCAATACAATCATAAAAATAAAATTACACTTTACACCCCCCTTGTTGTTTTTTACGTACACCCCCTCCCACCCATTCCAAACATACCCCAGGTGCTAAACAACACACACTACACTAGAAAGTTATTACTTTTTTGGGACTTCGCAAACTGTTGTGACAATGATAATATTTGCATTGGTAGTTGTGGAAATGGTGTTGAAATGCATAATATCTGACTAACTGCTGTGAAACAGAAAACCAAAGCAGATCCATAAGAAGCACCAGCAGTAGATGGGAGAGAGGGAAACTATGTTCATAAACATATATGTAATACTACAAACAGAAGTCTGTAAATCTGACTGCCCTCTGCTGGAGAGATGGGAGTCAAACCAGTCACACTCTCAGCGCAATGAACACAGGGACAGACACACTGCTATTACATGATCAAACTCTCAGCAGGCACACACACATACACAACAACACTCTCAGACACAGAACACTACAGAGACTAATGGTGAAAGCTGCTGTGGCCTTTTGGTACCCCTTCTCTTCCTACTCCACCTCTGTCTCTGCTGTGAGTCCTCTTCCTACTCCACCTCTCTCTCTGCTGTGAGTCCTCTTCCTACTCCTATCCCCCACCTCTCTCTCTGCTGTGAGTCCTCTTCCTACTCCTATCCCCCACCTCTCTCTCTGCTGTGAGTCCTCTTCCTACTCCTATCCCCCACCTCTCTCTCTGCTGTGAGTCCTCTTCCTACTCCTATCCCCCACCTCTCTCTCTGCTGTGAGTCCTCTTCCTACTCCTATCCCCCACCTCTCTCTCTGCTGTGAGTCCTCTTCCTACTCCTATCCCCCACCTCTCTCTCTGCTGTGAGTCCTCTTCCTACTCCTATCCCCCACCTCTCTCTCTGCTGTGAGTCCTCTTCCTACTCCTATCCCCCACCTCTCTCTCTGCTGTGAGTCCTCTTCCTACTCCTATCCCCCACCTCTCTCTCTGCTGTGAGTCCTCTTCCTACTCCTATCCCCCACCTCTCTCTCTGCTGTGAGTCCTCTTCCTACTCCTATCCCCCACCTCTCTCTCTGCTGTGAGTCCTCTTCCTACTCCTATCCCCCACCTCTCTCTCTGCTGTGAGTCCTCTTCCTACTCCTATCCCCCACCTCTCTCTCTGCTGTGAGTCCTCTTCCTACTCCTATCCCCCACCTCTCTCTCTGCTGTGAGTCCTCTTCCTACTCCTATCCCCCACCTCTCTCTCTGCTGTGAGTCCTCTTCCTACTCCTATCCCCCACCTCTCTCTCTGCTGTGAGTCCTCTTCCTACTCCTATCCCCCACCTCTCTCTCTGCTGTGAGTCCTCTTCCTACTCCTATCCCCCACCTCTCTCTCTGCTGTGAGTCCTCTTCCTACTCCTATCCCCCACCTCTCTCTCTGCTGTGAGTCCTCTTCCTACTCCTATCCCCCACCTCTCTCTCTGCTGTGAGTCCTCACTCCACACCAGGGCCACAGGGTGAGTATCAGGTGAGGTTTTAAATACCGGCGCCTTGACACACATACCCCAAGACCCGGAGGGACCAAGCCTGTGGCCCCTGGCCCCAAACTCTGCCCTGCTCTCTGTGTGTGTGTGTGTGTGTGTGTGTGTGTGTGTGTGTGTGTGTGTGTGTGTGTGTGTGTGTGTGTGTGTGTGTGTGTGTGTGTGTGTGTGTGTGTGTGTGTGTGTGTGTGTGTGTGTGTGTGTGTGCGTGCGTGCGTGCGTGTGTGCGTGCGTGTGAGTGAGACAGAGAAAGTGGGGATGGTGTTGGGCTCGGAAAAGGAAGGTTATGAGAAGGAGGAGGAGGGCTGTGCAAGCAGGGGTTAAATTAAGGGGAACAGATTGGACAAGTCAGGGGGTGATAGAGGGTGGGAGAGCCCCAAAGTCAGTGACTTCATAGGAGCCCCAGCCTCTACCCTGCTCTACAGGACCTAGCCCCAGCTTCATCCCAACCCCCTGCAACTAGGCCTAGTAGCAGCCCTAACTCCATCGGTCTAAACACTAGGCACGGCCCTATCCCCAAGTCCAGTCCCATGTCCTCAGCCCCAGCCCTAACCTTACACCACAGCCCATAACCATAGCCCCAGCCTCTCTGCTAAACCCCAGCCCTTCTCAGCACACAGAGGCAGCGAGGGAGGGGCCGCTTTACAGGAAGGCCTATGTTGACGCCACACTGCCCCTAACCATAGCCCAATACCGTAGTCTCTCCCCTGTCCCCACCCCCCAGCTCCATACCATAGCTTCTATAGCTGTAGCCCAATTCCTCTCCTAGTGTCCCCACCCCCCCAGCTCCATATACCCCAGCCCTTTCCTCTCCTCTCGCCAAAGAGAGCTAGCGAGGGGCCACTCTACAGGAAGACTAATGTTTACGCCATACTGTTTTAATTAGACTCAGCCGGCGCTGGTATTTTCTTTACAATTTGGCCTGTGTTTGTGTTAACCGAGAATGGCGAGGGATGGGTCTACTTTCATACCATGAGTAGGTGCGACCAGGGAGTTCTCTTCCCTTTCTTCTCTACTCGGATACGTCTCTGCTAGAGGTAAATTAGTCATATATTTGATTTTGAAAATAATTAAGCGTTTGGTGATATGAAATACTGCTGATAAATCTGAACAGCATTAAGAAAGAAGTGTCCTGGCAGCCATATTTGAATAGGAGAGCCAACCACAACACTGCAACTTCCTGTTTTGGCAGGTCACTTCCTGTCACTACTCCCATCAATGTAAACACAGTTTAATTGACCTCTACTATGCATAAAGAGCATCCTAAATCTGAATTTCATCAATAAGCACATTTACATGTACTGTCTCTATGCATTTACATGTACTGTCTCTATGCATTTACATGTACTGTCTCTATGCATTTACATGTACTGTCTCTATGCATTTACATGTACTGTCTCTATGCATTTACATGTACTGTCTCTATGCATTTACATGTACTGTCTCTATGCATTTACATGTACTGTCTCTATGCATTTACATGTACTGTCTCTATGCATTTACATGTACTGTCTCTATGCCTGTTGGATGACGCTGTCACTTCTTTCTACTTTTAGCTGTTTGATTTAAATGTCCATCACTCAACATTTCTAATAAACACAGCTTTCTGTATCAAAGTGAGTTTAGTCTTAGTGTTTATGGGTACTGGGGAAATTATTGTGTGAAGAAAGTCAACCCCAACCAAGGCAGCTGAATGTGATTCTCCTTGAATAAGACACGCTGGATGATCAGGACGAACCCTTACCATAAGCATAGCAGGTGACGAAAGACAGCATGAGATCACCCATGCAACTCCACTCAATTCCGATGAGAGATCTGCTATGGTGTGTGTCTTAATGGCCAGAACTCCCCAGTGGGGTCATGGAGAGGTCGCATGTAGAGGAACGGATCCAAATTAAACATAAACAGACTTCCTTTCTCTCTCCTCCTCTCCCCTTTTCTCATACCTTCCTTTCTCTCCTCCTCTCCCCTCCTCTCATCCCCTCCTTTCTCCTTCTTTGCTCTCTACCTCTTCACATTGATGTTGGGCCACAGATCCCCCTGTGCTGAGCCGAGCCCAGAGCAGCTCTCCACTGTCCAGGCAGTACTAATCTATCCCTCAGCTGTGCAGTCTAATCTAAACAAACACATCTCTCCCAACCAGCATCTGGAACCCCTCTCGTCCCTAGACCTGGGAATAGTGTGTGTGTGTTCTCATGCAAACCACAGCCATCAGTCATCCCAATAAACTTGGCTAAACTCTTCACAGTTGATGAACATGGGTTCTGACATCTTGACACAACAAAACAATAACACAGGGTTAGGAGATTGTAAACCTGTAAGGGCATGTGTTGTAGTGTAGTGGACGTGTCGTTGTCTAGTTGACATTCTGTTGACAGGTTTGTGTGTGAATCACCATGGAACTGTGCAACATGAGGATGCGTCCAGGAAATAAGGAACCAGTTGATGTGCTTATTAACACCCCATTACTGTAACTAAGTTCAGTAAACTATAATATGAGGATATTGTGAAAAGAAAAGGCATTTGGCCATTGACATTAAAGGGATTTATTAGACAATCTACTTTTGACAAAATCCACATGCTTCAAAATAACATACCGTAACCAAATCTTTAGCACACAGTAATAACCTATTAATGTTTAAAGTAACTCTCCAAGGAAAAACTCACTTTTAATAATTAATAATCTGTTAACTCATACCAAAATAATTTTGTTGACTCCTCCTATACCATATTTGTGGTCAAAGCATAAACTGGAGAAAAAACACTTTAAAAAAAAACCTCTAACTTGAATCTCAAACAGACCTTAAAAAAAATTATTCATAGAACATTATGTCATGTTGGCACATTAGCTGATCTGGTCAATCAGCGTCTCCTAGCAAGAATATTGTTTTACACCCACACCATTCTGTTGTTGAGGTATGCCCACACCATTCCAACACAGAAAATATACATTTTAACATACTTAATTGCCAATAAACTATTTCACTCATGTTTGAATTAATTATAGATCATATTTCATAGAAATCTGGAAACACTGGACAGTTATTTTAAAGTAACATACATCTAGTATGTTATAGAATACTGCACCAGAAGAAGCTTGTCAGAGCTTGAGCGACCCTCACGAGCTGAACTGCTCTTGCATCACAGATGAGCACGCTCTCTGTAAACACTGAAGCTGCACGCAAGGGTGGCTAGACAACTCGAACTACGGGAGGGGGAAATGTGCTTTAATTTCTGTCGGGATGATTCACTGTTCATTTGAACTTATTTTATTTTCCCTTTTTCTTAAATGTTCTTCTCTTCGACGGCCTATACTGTATCTATACTAATCATAGCCCGCCCTAAACATAGCAGAATATACTGCCGACATGTTTTATGAAGAAAAAAAAACATTACCAAATGGCAATAACGTTTCAATCGTAAATCCCAAGTATGATCTCTTTCAAACCGGCCACATTTGAAAAGCAACTCAAAACCCACCGTCCTAAACTACTGGAATGCAGATCAAAGGAAGAAAAAACGCGGCCACTCCCCCTTTCCCCCAAATCACCACCCATACCCAAAGACCCCCTTCCAACAAAAATACACTCTACATAACTGAGAAGAAGAGCATGATCCTGAGTTTCAGATGGTCTACTTTTGTAAACATGCGTTTCAGTCCGCACTCCGCTTTCTTCCTTCAGCCGGAGACAAATCTTTTTGGAAAGTTGAGAGCGGTCCAAACCGGGACCACACACAGTTCCCGAACTGCTGGGGGCAGGCAGACGCACACACACTCACACACTCACAAAATGGCGGCTTTGACAACATTTATTTTCTCCAAAACTTCTCATAAACTTAATAACAACTTTCATTTTAACTTAAAGAAAAGTGTTGAGCTACTCGGTGAGCCTTTTTACGCACGTGCAGCGTTAAGTCAACATATCCAACGCAACAAAAACCATAACATGAAACGAAATAAAAATATGTTCAAGATGTAACCTGGCCTCTTGTCAAACTTCTGCTATATAATAAACAATGCCCCCAGCTTGTTTGGAAGACCCCTCTCCACCCAACCTAACCCAACCTTATCCCTTCCCAGACTTATCCTCAACAGGAAAGACAAACGATTCAACATGCAAAATAAAATGACAAAAATCATAAATACTTATCTTACCTTCTACCCAGAGTTTCTCCACGTCGGTTTCCAGATTAGCTGCCCGTAAACCAACAGCGAAAGCTCCGAATATCAAGAGGCCCACAACCAAAAACTTTCCGCAGTTCTTTTGTATATAACAGCCCAACTTAAACAAGAGTCTCTGAAACTTCGCTCTCAGCCACAGCGGTGCTTTTCTTCCAGTCGCCTTCCCCTGCGACAAGACAAGACATAGTCCCAATAAATATTACTCCCTAAACAAGTACTGGGAGGATCAAAGATGTTGGCCTATCATTATTGATCAACGGGAAGAGGACATCACGGTTATCATATAAGACATGTTCATTAATGTGTTATGACATTTGTGTAATTGGTGCAATTTGGCGATCTAGAGCAACAGTTAATTGTAGGACTTTGAGCTGTTGATATGTATGCCATCCTTTATAGCCTACTGTAAATGTGCAGTGTGTTCAATAGGGTACATCAGCGTTAACTGCTCTAAATAAGAACCTCAGAGTAGGCCTGTTATTCCGGCCAAAAGAGGACATGGTTGGACCCCCTACGTCGAGGGAGGAAAGAGATATAAAGTTGGCGAGCCAGAACGTAAGCAGCGGGTTTGGACGGTAGGACTATAATCCGTTAGTGTTGTGTGTTTACCACACACAGACGGACAGGGAGCGGAAAGCGCACCAAGGCTTGCTGTCAGCGACACATTGTAACCGCGCGAGCCTTGATGTGACACATTGTACGGAATTATTACAGGAATCCTCCAGAAAGTGCACGTGGGTTTTCACGCTGCCGCAACACAATTCCATTCCCATTGAGCTACTTGTGTGATCTGGGTTGGGGAGTGGAGTAGCCATCACGGAGGGAGTTAGGCTACGACAAATATTTGTGAACGGAAGAGGGCAGCCACATGGATTTCTGCTTTGGAGAAGTGAACGGAGAACGATTCCCCAGTAAAGATAATATCGCACAGACGTCTGGGCAGTTAAAATCTTGTACGACCGTTACGCACAAACACATAGCAAATCACAACACAGGCTACAAGGCATATCTCTAACCTATACCCTAACCCATCTCCCCTAACCGGCCCGTCCCGTGGCTATCCCGTTACCTAGCGACTTGGGCAGTTTCACTATAGAGTACAATCATACCCATAGATTTTCACTCAAACGTGTCAAATAATAAGCACCTCGGATATTTGCTCCAAGGCGAAGGCTGCATCGCAGTAACTTGGACGCTGCAAATACTCCAAATCCGGCGCTGTTGTGCGATAGTTCCCCCTGTTCCTCCGCGTTATTCTCGGCCGATCGGGGTCCCTGTTTTCCTGCTCGGAGGAGGCATTAGCAGCCGAGGCCATGTTGCGGAGACTTCGCGCTGGTTCTGCTTTTACACGTTATAATATTTCCCCGAAAGCGTGTAGTAATGTCCCAAGGTAACAAAGTTTCACTCGCGGTGATCTCACACCCGTAAAGTACTTCATACTCCTGTTGGAGACAGCGAGTCAAAGTCTGCACCTTCCATCCCAACATTTCGTGATCCGGAGGTCTCCACCGCTTCGCACATTCACCGTTTCTCTTCAAAAAAGTTATTTATCTTAAAAGGCAAAGTGGAAATATCGATTCCCATCTATAAAACCGCGGCTTGGGACGTCGGATGGTTGTGTCTTCCCCTGGGCCGCGCGACACGGCGAACTCTGATTGAATAGAGGAGAAAAAGACCTCTCTCCATTTGGAGACAGAGGAGGAGGGGTTAAAGCGAAAAGGACCGAAATCCCGCCTCCAGGGCTGTCAGATGGCCGGATTTTCTCGCATCTGATTGGTTCCAGAAGGGCAAAAATTACTCCGAAAACACGACTATTATTAGCTGCTTAGCAACAGCTCACTAAAGTAGAGCGACCACCCAAGCAGACAACCCTCGTGTGTGAGTCTCGAACTTCAGGGGAGCCTTGCAGAAAGCCAGCTCTCTTGTGCGTTTGCGCGCAACCACGACTGGAGTTTGTGGTTTTCCAAAATGAACTGCATTTCTTGAAGAAAACACACTTCCAAGGCGAAGTATGCAGTCTGTTCGTCTGAGGGGTTTCGAGGAATGTCAGAACTGCAGTTTTTAACTCAGATTTGTTCCCCTACAGGCCCTGAAGCTGGTAGCTTGGCCTCAAATTACAGCGGTTCTGGGGGAGGTCCCCAATTTATTTTGTATTTAACCTTTATTTAACTAGGCAAGTCAGTTAAGAACAAATTCTTATTTGCAATGACGGCCTAGGAACAGTGGGTTAACTGTCTTGTTCAGGGGCAGAACGACAGATTTGTACCTTGTCAGCTCGGAGATTCAATTGGCCCAACGCCCTACCCACTAGGCTACCTGCCGCCCCAAATCTCAGTCCGTCTCAATGTTCCCTAATGACAGTTTAGTGGATAGCCTAACAAACATCATAATAGGGTAAACATTAAAACCCATCCTCTAATACAAATCAAGAAACATAATAATACATAAACAGTGAAACCATCAATACTATCTATAGTTACGTCCATCAATCTAATGTTACACACTTAATTGACTATTTTCTTTTCGCATGTTGCACACAATTGGAGAGGCTTACTCTTTCTTGGATTACACTACAAATATGAATTACGCTAAGTACACTTAGGCTACATAACACGTATAAACATATTTGATATGTCTAATATTGAACTGGATGGTCTTAGGGGCCTCCCTCTCTCCCTAGCCCTAGCTCTGCTTTGTGCGGATGGGTAGCCTAAATTCAGTACATGTCAACCAATGCCCGCGGTCTCAATGTCACTCTGCAGTCACCGCCAATGGAAGAAGAGATATCTTGAGAGGTAGGCTAGGTCTATCATAGATGACGTCCCTCGCCTAAACAACATGGTGAACGTGCTTTCGAATAGGAATGATCAACATACACTTTCGGTGTTTAAAAACATCTTAAATTAGAGTGGATCCTTTCATTAATAAAGTATTTTATTTCCCATTCATAAAATAAACAGGCCTAATGGATGTCATGCGTGCGTGCCAATGTCAGATCAAAATCCATATTTTCAATCATTATAATAACAAATATTGTCTGATGATTAAAACTACAATTGCCCTTATGGTTGTGAGCACTGTGTGAACAGTCACAGAAAAAACCCGGATACCTTTATCTTTCAAAATGCATTATATTCAGTGTCTCAGAAATGACTGCTGATCCATTATCCGTTTTTCCTTTCAGATCGTTATGAATCAGACAGGGGCACCTGATCCTAGATCAGGACTCCTACTCCGAGACACTTTGTGACGTAGTTCGAATCTCATCCATATTGTAAAGTATCATGTGTAATAACATATACAGATGTAGGACCTTCATTTGAGCTAGTTTGCTACAGCAGGAAAATCATTATCCAGTAACAGGAAATGTGAATTATTATTGGATTATAATTAATGGCATAAAAAAAAAAGTTTAACCTTTATTTAACTAGGCAAGTCAGTTAGGGCAAGTCTGACATTGTAAAGTGGAAATTACAAACTTTAGAAACCTTTTTATACCTTGAATAAACTACAAGTTTGCACTTCCTGCTGTGCAGGAAAATTCTCAGCAACAAAAGAGTGATCAAATTAAGATCTACATCTGTAAGTAGGAATGTATTACAGTTAT
The DNA here is from genome assembly GCA_023634145.1 of Thymallus thymallus. Taxonomy (NCBI): domain Eukaryota; kingdom Metazoa; phylum Chordata; class Actinopteri; order Salmoniformes; family Salmonidae; genus Thymallus; species Thymallus thymallus. The sequence continues at coordinate 1,559,611 of CM042401.1, read as the reverse complement.
TAATGCAAAGAGACCATGTATAATTAACTAGTAACTAATTTGACAGATTATGATCGGTAGGCCATCTCGAGAAACGTACTTGTCGTAAAGTGTTGCTTGATTCTATTTCATTATGAAAAGGAAAGACACTGCCATACTTTGTCACAAGGTTAATACCACTTATGCACTCCAGAATATGTCCCATGCTCACATTATAGCATTGAAGGCCGATTGCATGTGCCAATAGTATGCATGGTTTCCATCCTGATTTAGATTGGCCACAAACGCTTCATTCTGTATAAGACCAGACATCTTGAATGGATCTGAAATGGTTAAAGGGACACAATATAGCCACACCCTATGGCAGATTATTTCTAGGCTAAATCATAGAGCCTTATGCACTTAGACTTAATGCGATAGACTTATGCAGCTTAATGGAGGTATTTTACCATTCCACAACATAAGATGACCAGAATTCTTCCATCAGTAATAATAACATGTTGACGAAGTAAGCTACTCATTCAAATATAACTGTCCACTCCACTATATTTCCACACACTTAGTAGTCGGTTTATATGAGCGACATTTAGGCCTACCTGTATGTCATGTCGATCGCGTATTGCTGTCTAAATAGACGCACAGTAACATTGTTCTGATACATTGATATTTGCAACACATAATTACAAAAATAACACACACTACCCACTGGGCAATAACTGGTTGAATCAACATTGTTTCCACGTCATAAAAACATAATATATGTTATTACGTTGAATCAACGTGGAAAGCTGATTTGATCAATGGAAGGGAATTTCGTGGTTTTTTCACCCCACTTTAAACCTAAAACCAATGGCATCGTGACATTTTTTGTTGATTTCACGTTGAATTCACATTAGTTGACAACTCAACCAAATGTAAATCAAAAATAAATGTTGAACTGACGTCTGTGCCCAGTGGGACATTTAAAGATTAGTGCGAGGAAACAATATTCAAGTTGTAAAGCATCACGTTATTGTATAATTACGCAGGAAACAAAAGTCAAATCAAGAACATTTGTCAACATCCTTCTCGTCCACCAGAACGCAGAACGCAGTAATCACTGTAAGCACTTAGTGGAAAAAAATATCAATTTCTCAATCTGCGCGCGTTTGCCAAGATTTTACACCTGGGCTGTCAAATCGCTTCTTGGACACCGCAGCTCGCCGACGTGCCAGCCAGCCACTTACCATATTCTATCCAGGGGAAAACGGTATGGATAAATCAATAATATCCGCCTTCGACTCAGACAGTTGTTACTTATGATGAAGATTAAAATATTTGCTTTATCATAAGAGGGAAAAAGAACCCGGCGCGCCTTAATCCTTATCCGACCGTCTTGGTTGCAGGCATTCTGCTAAGTGTTGGAGAGGTTCACAATTACATGCCTGTTTCATTTAACCCGCTGCGCCCAGTCCACGTGGGTGGTCCCATTCTCAATAGGCAGGACCTCTGCCTGTCACGTGTTTAGCCTAAAACTGTAAACACACACACACACACACACACACACCTTACTCCCAGGAACCCCCCAACCACTCCTGTGGCAATACTGGCAACATCAATAATATTATCATGATGACTATAATGGTCCATATTCATTTTGAGGGTTGGTGTTAGGCCCTGGACTGTAGGAGGCCCAGGCTACCTGACAACTAAATTGCCCTTCAATTCATACAACAGCCAAGATGGTGGTTATGACAGGCCTGGATGGCTCTAAGCAACAAAGACTTTCACAGTGACACGTTTCCTCTCAAGATGATTATATAGCTCCATCAAAGCACTGCAGGTTATTGTGGGAAATCGTTCTCACCTTGTAATACCGTAAGACATTGTAAAGATATGCCAGTAAAAGTCTGAAGGAGATTATATTGTAAGCATCTGGTTTACCTAAATTAATGTGTGCATAGGATGCCATCACCCTCGTCCATAGATGCCAACATCCTCATCCAAGCATGAACATCTTTCCTTTTTCTTCAACATCATGTTCTAATACATGTCAGATGGACTAAATCTCAGGAATACCTAGGGGCTAATCTTATTAATCAACCTTTTCCCCTCTCATGTTAGGGTTAGAGACATCAGTTATAAGTTGATACTGTTGCAACTTAGAACATATAATAAAACAATACGATGCTTCATTTATCTAATTCAAGTTAAAATCATGACGTTTCGGCTGTCACTGGCCTTCATCAGAATGAGCTCCAGACCTCGACATCACCATTACCAGCGTCATCAAAGAGAAGCCCAATCCCAAATCACTATGTCCCTACACTGTTGTCGTGGGTATCTTTCAGGCCCTACTGTAAGTGTAAGCATGCAATATGCTTAGAAAATTACACCTGTATCAAAGGACAATGTGGAGCAAATAACGTATAGTTAGTGCTTCTCTCTTAATATCTAGGGGGAATGTTATCTGTTAGGGTTCGGTTTGGAATTGGCCAAGTGTCTCTCAGAATGACTTCATCAACCAATCACATACTTCAAGCCCTGAGGGTTGACGGCTGGCTCACGGACATGGGGAAAACTTTATTAGTGCATTCAGTTATTTATGATTTGCAGGTGGATTATACAGTTCTTAACAACATGGTGTGAGCGCATAAATGTTATTTAGTAAAGCGATGATGAGCCAGGTCCATTCTAAAATTACAAATTCAAGTCTCTTGTGCTGCACAATATGAATGCATATGTTCTACAGGTGTTGCTTTCATTCTGAGGCAGAGATACATACAGTATAGTTGCCCTCAAACCCTTTTATTTCCACTTTCTTTAACTTTTATTTTCTTAAAATTGCTATAACCAATTAAAGGAATAAGGGGAGATGATATCTGAGGGAACATAACAGCAGCAGTGTTCATAATCTGCACCTAAACGCACATGATGAATATCTCCCTTAGTTCTGAATCAGTCAGCTTTCTTAGTTGACTAGTTATGAATGGGGCAAGACGCAACAGCTGTGTTCGCTAGCTATCCCGAGGCTATAGCTGGGAGAGTGGCACGGTAAGACAGACAGGCACGCCTCGGAGGGATAAAAAGATGAGAGAGAACGCAAACAAAGCACACCTCATTATTGGAAACAAATGCATTCAAGATCCCAATTAAGTAAGAATGGCCGCTCTTTTTTCTCCAACTCAAAAAATAAAAAAGAAGATGGATGCCTGAGAGTGAAGGCTTGTGGTGATTAAGTTCATGTGATGTGTTCCATTCATTCAGAAATACCACAGACCACTCCTACATGACATGAAGCTAGTCTCACAGCATTGCTAGTGAGAGACAGACAGGCCTACAGTAGTCTAACTGTAGATACAGTAGATGTTTTACACACGGGTGGAATTTAGTGTGCATGAAACATAGGCGTCTCTCCGTCTTATATTATACCAGCCTAACATTCCACTAACCTCCTCTGGTGCTCTCCTGGAGATACCATTTGCTCAGCCATGAAGGCATCGCTTTTTTCCAACGGCTGCCCATGGCTGGCCTATGACTGGGAGGGCTGGTGAGTTCAGAGTGCCTGCTGGGATGTTTATGTTCTAACTCAAGGTTGTCCTCAATCATACAAAGATGTTTGACAGTTCACAGCATTGCCCGGACTCTGTTTACCTCTCCCAATTTCCTCCACCATCATGTGGCTCATGTGCACAATCAGAGCAGATTAGAGAACACTGGAGTACTGGAGCACTTCATTCACAACAGCAAGTGGAGAAATTATTCCAATGCACTGTAATGTGATACTATAGGAATACCATAAGGGCCCTTACTCAATGACTGTTGGAGTGGGGGGGATTTGGTTATGGGTGCCGAGACGAGAGTACAATTCTTTTTTTGTAGTATTTTATAAAAACATTACAAAACACAACAGATACAAACAATAGCATACAGGCACACACAAACATCAACGACATCACACCTGCCCAGACCCACCTGTTCACACCCCCATCTCCAGATCAACGACATCACACCTGCCCAGACCCACCTGTTCACACCCCCATCTCCAGATCAACTACATCACACCTGCCCAGACCCACCTGTTCACACCCCCATCTCCAGATCAACTACATCACACCTGCCCAGACCCACCTGCTCACACCCCCATCTCCAGATCAACTACATCACACCTGCCCAGACCCACCTGTTCACACCCCCATCTCCAGCACCATTTTGTTTCTCTCCGTCGCACTTTCAAAGTTTAGATAATAAAGCATTTGACCTTTCCATTGTGTTAACGGTGGAGGATTCGTTGGTTGATTTCCAGTTTTTAAGAATATGATTTTAAAAGGCAAGTCAGTTAAGAACAAATTCTTATTTACAATGACGGCCTACACCAGTCAAACTCGGACGATGCTGGGCCAATTGTGCGCCAGCCTATGGGACTCCCAATCACGGCCGGTTGTGATACAATCTGGATTCAAACCAGGGTGTCTGTAGTGACGCCTCTAGCACTCAGATGCAGTGTCTTAGACCACTGCGCCAATCAAGATGATTGATGAGAAAAGTATTGTCCAATCCATGGGGTATCCCACTGCACCCTCATATGCCATGTCTTGAAATATGCAGACAGACAGATTAAAAGTACATTTACATTGTAATATTTCTGAGAGCCAACTTTCTAACTTTCATATCTTTTGGTCTTGATAGCATTCCCAGAAGGCATGGATTATTGAGCCATTATTAGTTTTACACTTAAGGCATGACTCTGCTGTTGTGTTATAGAATTTGTGAGTTTTGTTTCTTGTATAATACATTCTATACATTAGTTTATACTGGATTAAGCATGCATTTTGTTTGTTATGTTCCAACAACATTTCCTCCTTACTAAATTATTCTTATTATCTCTCCTTAGCAATCCTAGGTTTCTACCTCTGTGTGTTGTACGTCTGGAGTAGACAATGTTGGAGTGGGGCAATATTTAAACAAGGCTGTGGTCTGTTCCTAGGAGCTGGCCTGCAAAGCTGTAATTTTGGAAGTGAGTTCAGCATCCAACCTTAACAGGAAACGTGTGCTTCTCTGAATGTATACACACAGCTCTCAACAATTAAGCAAAATAATCCAATATCAATGCTATGAGAGGCCAGGCAACAAGTTCTCTAAAGTAAAGAGGGGGAGAGCCCATTGGTCTTAACAGTGGACATGTAGAAGCTTGGAGAGCCCCCATGCAGTTTGACTGGTGCAGGCCTTACTGTGAGGCCCTTTGGAAAAGATGACACATAAGGAAGTGAAAGAACACATGAGGAACACAACTGGAATCACATAAAGCTGTCCAGACCTTTGTTTACCTAGAACTCCTTCTCGGAAGACTCTTAACAATGGTGGGAACTGTTGCCTTCATGAATGGAATTAAACCTTCAGCATCCACGAAAAACCATGTTAAACAAGTTGAATTATACATGATTTATACGTTAGTTTTAATTCTTCAGCAACCATGATAAAAAAATACACTAGACGTATTTGGCCATAATTGCATTTCTAATGAACCTGTTTGACAGATTGATTCTCGTCAAAAATCTGTAATTTATTTCACCACTATGGTCTATTTATTGTCCTACCTCCTAACCTTACTACATTTTGCACTCTGTATATAGATTTTCTATTGTGTTTTTGACTATGTTTGTTTACTGTGTAACTCTGTGTTGTTTTTGTCGCACTGCTTTGCTTTGTCTTGGCCAGGTCGCAGTTGCAAATGAGAACTTGTTCTCAACTGACCTACCTGGTTAAATAAAGGTGAAATAAAAAAATAAAATAAAATAAAAACACAAACCATCCAAACAAAGCCATTGTCAGCTGTGTATTTGTAACAGTCCCATGCCATGTGTAACAGTTTACAATTCCTGACTATTCTGATGTGTTCCTAATACCAGAACCATTCTGAGGTGTTCATAATACCAGAACCATTCTGAGGTGTTCATAATACCAGAACCATTCTGAGGTGTTCATAATACCAGAACCATTCTGAGGTGTTCATAATACCAAAACCATTCTGAGGTGTTCATAATACCAGAACCATTCTGAGGTGTTCATAATACCAGAACCATTCTGAGGTGTTCATAATACCAGAACCATTCTGAGGTGTTCATAATACCAGAACCATTCTGAGGTGTTCATAATACCAGAACCATGTTCCTAAAGGCAAAACAGGCCCAAATAAAGGATGACATGTCTGTGTTTTGGAAGGCCATGGTTTCCCTAAAACACATGATGCACTCTGAAATCAGAACATCCATCTATAGATGAATGGGTGTCTGAGAAAAAGACTCCACTGTCTCCCCTGGATCTGGACTATACCGCTCCGCTAGTTCATATACTGCACTGCAGTCTACATTCCTGTGAGCAGAGCAAAATTATTATTTAGAAGGGCAGAAAGACATCTTGTGAGTTTGGTTCATATCCATTATGTTTTTGTTAACATAGGTTGGTTGTCATGGAAATGCTGCATTTAGGATCAGATGCATGGAAACATTTGCACAGCTGCGAACGACGCTGGATTGTTTTGTGTGTCTCAAGAGGAGCAACTTGGGAGATGTGAAGAGTCATTCTCACATGCAGTACCAACATGTGCCAAGACCTCAGGACCTCTACTCAATACACTTTGACAAGGAGAGAAAGACATGAAGAGCTAAATTAACCTTGATGACAGTGCTATACCAATGTGATTGAGGCCCGTGTTGACGTGGCTTCATCAATGTTCCCTCACTGTTATCTTCGTCTTGTTTTCCCCACAACACCGTGAAGTCATGCAGACTGAAGTGGCCATTTAGCCCAATCATAGCTCAGTCTAGTACCTCTCCAGAGATACCAAGGGACTGAGGAATGCATGGTTCTTGTAAAACGTGTACTTTACATAATCCAATCACTTTACTATCAAATACCAGCAAGGAATATAACAATATACATTTGCATTGATGTAAATATCAGGATTGTGTGTGTTTGTGTGTGCATGTAATTTAACGCATACAGCGGGTGAAATAAGTATTGAACACGTCACCCTTTTTCTCAGTAAATATATTTCCAAAGGTGCTATTGACATGCAAGTTTCACCAGATGTTGGTAACAACCCAAGTAATCCATACATACAAAGAAACCAAAACAAATAAGTTCAGAAATTAAGTTATGTGTAATAATGTGAAATGACACAGGGAAAAAGTATTGAACACATGAAGAAAGGGAGGTTCAAAAAGGCATGGAAAGCCAAGACAACAGCTGAAAACTATCAGTAATTAAAAAGCAATCCAGCCCCCTGTCAGTGCAAATTACTATCAGCTGGTTCAGTCCCAACTGATGGCCTACAAAAGGTCTCATTGCCAAGGAGTCACACAAGACACATCTCATGATGGGTAAAAGCAAAGAGCTGTCTCAAGACATTCGAAACCCAATTGTTGCAAAACATAATGATGGCATTGGTTATAGGCACATTTCTAAGCTTCTGAATGTTCCAGTGAGCACTGTTGGGGCCATAATACGGAAGTGGAAAGACAATCATTTCACCATAAATTTGCCTCGACCAGGTGCTCCTCGTAAATTTGCCCATTCATCCTTCCTTCAATTATGTGAAGTTTGCCAGTACCATTTGCTGAAAAGCAGCCCCACACCATGATGTTCCCACCTCCAAACTTCACTGTTGGTATGGTGTTTTTAGGGTGATGTGCAGTGCCATTTCTCCTCCAAACATGGTGTGTATTATGACATCCAAACAGTTCAATTTTGCTCTCATCTGACCACACTATATTCTCCCAGTATTTCACTGGCTTTTCCAAATGTTGTGCAGCAAACTTTAAACGAGTTAACATGCTTTTTTTTCAGCAATGGAGTCTTGCGTGGTGAGCGTGCATACAGGCCATGGCGGTGGAGTGCATTACTTAATGTTTTCTTTGAGACAACAGTACCTGCTAATTGCAGGTCTTTTTGAAGCTCTCCACAAGTGGTCCTTGGCTCTAGTACAACTCTTCTGATTATTCTTTTCACTCCTCTGTCAGAAATCTTGCGAGGAGCACCTGGTCGAGGCAAATTTATGGTGAAATGATTGTCTTTCCACTTCCGTATTATGGCCCCAACAGTGTTCACTGGAACATTCAGAAGCTTAGAAATGCGCCTATAACCAATGCCATCATTATGTTTTGCAACAATTAGGTTGTGAATGTCTTGAGACAGCTCTTTGCTTTTACCCATCATGAGATGTGTCTTGTGTAACACCTTGGCAATGAGACCTTTTTATAGGCCATCAGTTGGGACTGAACCAGCTGATATTAATTTGCACTGACAGGGGGCTGGATTGCTTTTTAATTACTGATAGTTTTCAGCTGTTGTCTTGGCTTTCCATGTCTTTTTGAACCTCCCTTTCTTCATGTGTTCAATACTTTTTCCCTGTGTCATTTCACATTATTACACATAACTTAATTTCTGAACTTATTTGTTTTGGTTTCTTTGTATGTATGGATTACTTGGGTTGTTACCAACATCTGGTGAAACTTTCATGTCAATAGCACCTTTGGAAATATATTTACTGAGAAAAAGGGTGACGTGTTCAATACTTATTTCACCCGCTGTACGTGTGTGTGCACCCAGGCAAACATGATATAATTCTAAAATGTTTCCATTTCCTTATGATAATGAATGAGGGAGTTACAGTTGTGATATTAGCATGAGCAGAGCGATGTCCTGATGCTCCAATACATTCCCAACGCGCTCATTATAGGCCGTTAAAGAGATCCTCGCTAATTCATGAAGATTGGTTGAAATGTGGGCACATTCCTGTCAAATAAATACCCTCTCACGCCAGATTGTTCCTGTGAATATTAATCGTCTGAAACTCAACAGGGTCCCACTGTTTTTTAGAGAGGGGGGGAAGATTGAGTGGAAGAGAGGGTGAATGAGAGAGGGAGAGCGAGAGGGTGGTGAGAGAAAAAGAAGGAGAGCGAAAGACTGAAAAGTTGAACATAAACACAGCTGGGTGTCATATTAGACCATTTATTTGCTGCATCTTAATTATTGCTTTGACTCAGAGTCAAAGATGTGCAGTTGACAGATTATCTGAATCAAGCCAGGGTGACGGTGACAAACGTAAGGGTTGTATTCACTGTAAGGGTGAGTTGGTGAAGTGTTCTGATCACACATCCAGTTGGTGGTGTGTGGAGAAAATGTAGCACGTACCAATTTTTTTCGGCAGGGCTGGCCCTAGCCTTTTGGGGGCCTGTCATGCCAAATAATGTCCCCCGGCCAAAAAGTGTCCCCCTCTGCTTCACAATAAGATTTGATGAACTATTAGCATCCGTTGCTACATCAACGGTGCGATAATCTAATTATTTGAATTTTGGAGATCATTACAGACTAAATTACGTTATTTTCATCATCGCTATGCAAAGAAGGCTGATTTCCACGACAACTTCGCTGTTTAAACTTTGTTTAGCTAATAAAATTAAAACATGACTTCAAACTACTTTTGGTTACCTTGCTAACATTACAACATGAAATCCATGTCTTAAACGTTGCTACGTTTCGGAATTGGCAAAGAAAACGTGTAATCTACTTGACACATTAATACTTACCTTACCGATCACAAAGTCAGCTATTTTCCACTTTATTTTAAGCTGCCCTTCCCTTATCTGCACTGGAATAATATAATTTCAGTGGTCCTCTATTATGATAAAAAAAATATATATATCTCACATAGCTCTTTAGTACACCCTTGTGGTTGAATATACACTACCGTTCAAAAGTTTGGGGTCATTTATAAATGTCCCTGTTTTTGAAAGAAAAGCAAATCTTTTCCCCATTAAAATAACATCAAATTGATCAATTACAGTGTAGACATTGTTAATGTTGTAAATGACTATTGTAGCTGGAAACGGCTACAATAGTCTTTTAATGGAATATCTACATATTCGTACAGAGGCCCATTACCAGCAACCATCACTCCTGTGTTCCAATGGCACGTTGTGTTAGCTAATCCAAGATTATAATTTTAAAAGGCTAATTGATCATTAGAAAACCCTTTTGCAATTATGTTAGCACAGCTGAAAACTGTTGTGCTGATTAAAGAAGCAATAAAACTGGCCTTCCTTAGACTAGTTGAGTATCTGGAGCATCAGCATTTGTGGGTTCAATTACAGGCTCAAAATGGCCAGAAACAAATAACTTTCTTCTGAAACTCGTCAGTCTATTCTTGTTCTGAGAAATAAAGGCTATTCCATGTGAGAAATTGCCAAGAAACTGAAGATCTCGTACACCGCTGTGTACTACTCCCTTCACAGAACAGCGCAAACTGGCCCTTACCAGAATAGAAAGTGGAGTTGGAGGCCCCGGTGCACAACTGATAAGTACATTAGAGTGTCTAGTTTGAGAAACAGACGCCTCGCAAGTCCTCATCTGGCAGCTTCATTAAATAGTACCCGCAAAACACCAGTCTCAACGTCAACAGTGAAGAGGCAACTCCGGGATCCTCTTGCTCAGTTCTGAGGTGATCCTCTTGCTCAGCACCGTGGCCTCCCACTCCTCTTTCTATTCTGGTTAGAGCCAGGTTACTTCTTCCAAACCAAGTCATTTGCCCGGATGTCGAAGCACTTGGTCCCCTTCTTGATGTTCAGTCTCACCTTGATTGATAACATGAATAAATGCAATTATATTTAATATTACAAATACATTTCTTACATATCTCTTGAGGGCCAGAAAATAAATTAACAGCTGACATAATTTTTACCTGGTCAAAAACCTCCACATGACGACCGGACCCGGACTGGGCACCGGTGGAGCGGACTGCTCCGGCACTGGATCGGGGCTGACGACCGGTCCCTGACTGGGCACCGGTGGAGCAGACTGCTCCGGCACTGTAGCGGGGCTGACGACCAGTCCCGAACTGGGCACCGGTGGAGCAGACTGCTCCGGCACTAGCGCTACAACTCTGGATACACGCACTGGTGCCACCGGGCTACGAACCGGCACTGGCCCTACCAAGCTGGGGACACGCACTAGAGCTACCGGGCAAGGTACCGGCATTGGAGCTACCGGGCTAGGAACCGGCACTGGCGCCACCGGGCTAGGAACCGGCACTGGCGCTACCAAGGTGAATGTTGCACTTCTTGTAGAAATCAGCGGTGCCTTCATAAAAGAACATCTCCTGGAGGGATGCCATTGAAGTGCAAGCTACATGCAAACAGAAAGCTACAATAACAGTTACAGTACCTAGCTAACGTTAGCTAAATAAAACTGTCTGGCTAGCTAGCCAGATACAAGGCAGGCTGAGGTAAATAAGTACAGTAGCGTTAGCTAGCAACGTCAATATAAAAACAGCTTAAATAATGTATTCCTATTTAACAATATTGACTTATATAAAGTATACAAATATACTGTATGGTAAAGAAAGAGTGTTCTCTTTACAGACTTTTCGGTCCTCTGAAGCAGCAGGAAGTCAGCAGGTTGTCACTGCCAAAAACATCATCCTTGGAGAGCAATTTTTAGGTAATCATTTTGCAGGTTCTAGCAGCAGCCCTAGCAATTGAAACTAGAACTCATCGAATCCCATTGTGAGGGTAGTAGCACTTTTTGTTAGGGGGGACACTGTTTGACATGACAGGCCCTTTTTGTTAGGGGGGACACTGTTTGGCATGACAGGCCCTTTTTGTTAGGGGGGACACTGTTTGGCATGACAGGCCCTTTTTGTTAGGGGGGACACTGTTTGGCATGACAGGCCCTTTTTGTTAGGGGGGACACTGTTTGGCATGACAGGCCCTTTTTGTTAGGGGGGACACTGTTTGGCATGACAGGCCCTTTTTGTTAGGGGGGACACTGTTTGGCATGACAGGCCCTTTTTGTTAGGGGGGACACTGTTTGGCATGACAGGCCCTTTTTGTTAGGGGGGACACTGTTTGGCATGACAGGCCCTTTTTGTTAGGGGGGACACTGTTTGGCATGACAGGCCCTTTTTGTTAGGGGGGACACTGTTTGGCATGACAGGCCCTAAGCAAGATTTGGTTTTAACATTTTAGTGGCCCCCTCTTGACAGCAGAGAGAAACATTGAAGTTTTACAGTTTACACATTTAGCCATGGTGTGGAGAGAAAATGTAGATTTATTTTTTGTCATTTAAGTTTAGGGTTAGGCATTAGGGTTAGCAGTGTGGTTATGGTTAGGGTTACGGTTAGGGTTAGGTAGCGACCAATCTGCAGAGCTGCCTCCAGAACAAGATTCATGACGGAAAATGCTAACGAGTCACCAAGTCAGACCAGGGTTTCTAGCCAGGATCTAGTCTCAGGGACATCAGCAGTACGAAGTTTCACCCCTAAAACATCTAGTGCAACAAAGTCAATCCTGCTCTGCTCTTTCAACTGCAAGTACTTGGTAGAAGATTGAAGACAGTTACCAACTACAATGTTAAACCCCATCCCCCATTTTCTGTTTTTGTGAATCAATGCTTTAGGCAATGTGTGTTTTTACAAATGACTTCATCATTGTGGACAAGCTCAACTCATCATTACCCGCTGTATTCCTTCCAGATGCTTTAAGAAATACGTTCATCTTTTGGGGATGTATTCGCAGACTATTTGAAACTTGTGTGCTTCATGCCTTCTCAATGTGTTTATGCATAGCTCTAGCTGGATGCCAGGTTCGGGACCGCTGCATTATGTACTGAATGTTATGAAAAATATTGTGATGAGAGGGAATTCAGGGATAAATACAGAGCCCCTGCAATGTGGATGAAGTAAATAACGTTGCTGAAATGAAGGATTTTGCACAAATAATGTTTTTGCCTCTTCCCTCCAACCCTCATCCTCCATTTTGGACCAAGCTTAACATTTACAGCTTGAAATAGAAAGGGAAATCAGAAACTATGATATTTGGAGTGTGTGTGTTTGTATTTTGATTCTAACTCTCTCTCTCTCTCTCTCTCTCTCTCTCTCTCTCTCTCTCTCTCTATCTCTCTCTCTCTCTCATCAGTGGCCCCATCTCATATGTCTGCCTTCACTAACAGGCTAGATGCTTATGGAGCAATTACCTTCTTTAGATGTATACAAATGTGATTTACTGCATACCACACAATACACTAATGTAAACAAAGGAAACCGAGGGCTTACACTTCACCCCTTCAACTCACAACGTCTGATGCTATCTATCTAGTATTGTTATTCACTCCGTCTATCCCCTTTCTTCTTCTCTGAGTGCCAGTTGAGTGTCTCCTCTTTCATCATACCAGATTATGTAAATATGTATGACGTTATTACAGTAAAAGCATTTGTGAAGTGATGCTATTCTATAAAAAGGAGTGTCTCTGCATCATACAACTAGATATCAAATAATGAGACAAAGCTGATGTATTCTCTGCTACAGACCATCTGAAACTTAAAAGTAAAGGTCCACATTGAAAGCAGTTAAGCCAAGCCTGAATTCAAGCAATAACGACACACATAAAGTGGTTGACATATGTTTTGGTATTATAACTGGATTTAAGCTCCTGTTCACAATGTAAAATGTAAATTCATGTCATAGTCACTAGTGAACTCCATTACACTCAAAAGTTACTTCACTGAATGCTAGTGATGGCTAAAGGTGCTAGCTATTCTACCATTCTGTCTTAATGAGTGTTATCATGCTAATAGCACACCCTGCACACAATGTTTTTATTTTTTAAGGGTACGCAGTAGGTTGTACAATTCAAACAACATTCCCAGCAAATGAAAACACAGTCATGGTATATAATTTAAGAGAATCAACAAGATTTAACTAGGGTCATTTCCATGTAAAAGCAAAGAGTCTATATTTTGGGGAAATTAAGGCATTCAGTGCATTCGGAAAGTATTCAGACTCTTTCACCTTTTCAATATTTTGTTACGTTACTGCCTTATTCTTAAATTGATTAAATTAATTGTTTTCCTGATCAATCTACACACAATACCCCATAATGACAAAGCAAAAACAGCCCCACAAATACCTTATTTAGATATGTATTCAGACCCTTTGCTATGAGACTCAAAATTGAGCTCAGGTACATCCTGTTTCCATTGATCATCCTTGAGATGTTTCTACAACTTGATTGGAGTCCACCTATGGTAAATTCAATTGAATAGACATGATTTGGAAAGGCACATACCTGTTTATATAAGGTCCCACAGTTGACAGTTCATGTCAGAGCAAAAACCAAGCCATGAGGTTGAAGGAATTGTCTGTAGAGCTCTGAGACAGGATTGTGTCGAGGCACAGATCTGGGGCAGGGTACCAAAAAATGGACCGTAGAGTGGCCAGACGTAAGCCACTCCTCTGTAAAAGGCACATGACAGCCCATTTGGAGTTGTCCAAAAGGCACCTAAATGACTCTCAGACCCTTAAAAAACAAGATTCTCTGGTCTGATGAAACCAAGATTGAACTTGTTGGCCTGAATACCAAGCGTCACGTCTGGAGGAAACCTGGCACCATCCCTACGGTGAAGCATGGTGGGGGCAGCATTATGCTGTGAGGACGTTTTTCAGTGGCAGGAACTGGGAGACTAGTCAGGATTGAGGGAAAGATGAACAGAGCAAAGTACAGAGAGATCCTTGATGAAAACCTGCTCTCAGGACCTCAGACTGGGGTGAAGGTTCACCTTCCAACCGGACAACGACCCTAAGCACACAGCCAAGACAACGCAGGAGTGGCTTCGAGTCTCTAAATGTCCTTGAGTGGCCCAGCCAGAGCCCGGACTTGAACCCGATCTCTGGAGAGACCAGGAACATTTATTTGGGCTGCAATCTGAGGTGCAGTTAACTCTAATGAACTTATCAAGGCAGTGCATAGTGCATTTAATATCGAAACCGAAATCTGTGATAATTTTTTAAAAGAATCGAACTGAAACCAAACTGACCTCAAAAAGCAATAATTGCTCAGCACTACACTTTTCACATGTGATTTGTTCACGTGAAAAATGAATGTGAATCTGACTTGTGTGAAAATGTCACGTGAAAGAAGAGTTGTTTTTATATTTGTGACATTTTTCACATGATGTGTTCACACGTGTCTGAAAACCACACATGATTTTTTGTAAGGGCAGCAGACACTATCCAATGCAACTTACAAGCATAACCCACAAACACCACCCTCGAAACACTTGAGCCATCAGAACTACAATGGTTTCTGACGAAGGCCTATAACTACCACTGTTATAAACATGACAAAAAATTGCATTGACTTCTAAACATGATGCTGTGTATGACAGGGTATAATCATGTCTTCTAAACATGATGCTGTGTATGACAGGGTATAATCATGTCTTCTAAACATGATGCTGTGTATGACAGGGTATAATCATGTCTTCTAAACATGATGCTGTGTATGACAGGGTATAAGCATGTCTTCTAAACATGATGCTGTGTATGACAGGGTATAATCATGTCTTGGAGTCCTGGACATTTGTGAGGTTGAGGAGGAAAACCAACTTGAAAAGGAGGAATCTGTGCACTGTAAACAAGACAAACAGAACCCGTATCTAGAGAACCACGTCTGGGTGTTGAACTCTGCCTCATATTTACACTCTCTACCTCTGACTCGGAAGCCAGCAGGCTATTGTTTGTAGAGAATTGTTTTGTAGAATGTCAGAGGAGAGAGTCAGAGTAGATTGTATGTAAAACATTGGTATTGTCTAAAACTGGTCTACACCCCGCTGGAGAACCTAGAATTTGTGCACGGGGGCATTGTCATGCTGAAACAGGAAAGGGGCTTCCCCAAACAGTTGCCACAAAGTTGGAAGCACAGATTAATTTAGAATGTCATTATATGCTGTATTGTTAAGATTTCACTTCACTGGAACTAAGGGGCACAAACCACGAAAAACAGCCCCAGACCATTATTCCTCCTCCACCAAACTTTACAGTTGGCACTGTGCATTCGGACAGGTAGCGTTCTCCTGGCATCCGCCAAACCCAGATTCGTCCATCAGACTGCCAGATGGCGGCGAACTTTACACCACTCCAGCCAACGCTTGGCATTGTGCATGGTGATCTTAGTCTTGTGTGGCTGTTCGACCATGGAAACACCTTTCATGAAGCTCCCAACGAACAGTTCTTGTTCTGACGTTGCTTCAAGAGGCAGTTTCAAGTGTTGCAACCGAGGACAGACGATTTTTACGCACTACGCGGTTCAGCACTACATGGTCCCATTCTGTTAGCTTGTGTGGCCTACCACTTTGTGTGCGGCTAAAATAGCTAAATCCACTAATTTGAAGGAGTGTCCACATACTTTTGTATATATAGTGTAAGTATTCACACCCCTGAGTCAATACTTTGTAGAAGTACATTTGGTGGTGATTACAGCTTTGAGTCGTCTTGGGTACGTCTGTATCAGCTTTGCACATCTGGATTTGGGGATTTTCTCCCATTCTTGCTTGCAGATTTCCTCAAGCTTTGTTAAGTTAGATGGGGAGTGGCGGTGAACAGCAATCTTTAAGTCTTTCCACTGATTTTCAATGGGATTCAAGTCTGGGTTTTGGCTGAGCCACTCAAGGATTTTCACACTCTTATTTGGCTGTATGCTTAGAGTCATTGTCCTGTTGGAACGTAAATATTCACCCCAATCAAAAGTTGTCTGCACTCCGAAGCAGGTTCTCATCAAGGCTTTGCCTGTATTTTGCTCCATTCATTGTTCCATCTATCCCAGTCCCTGCCGCTGAAAAGCGTCCCCCATAGCATGATGTTGCAATGCTTCATGGTAGTGATGGTGTTCGATGGGTGGTGAGCTGTGCCTGGTTATCTCCAGACACAGCATTCATTAAAGAGACGTGAAATGGAACAGAATAGCAATTTCAACGTCTGACAAAAAATGTCAGAAGGGTTTCTGGCCTGTATTTTGGAGACAGTAAAATGTCACAGCACATATACAGTGCATAGTTAAATACCGCAGAGAAGTGTTCTAACAGGCCAAGCACAAACATTCCTTCAGGGAAATGCTCCTTTTCTGCTTTTTATGGGAAAAGCCTTAATTTATGGAGACAATCCGACCCATCATTATATTTAACAGATTATCATAAACATTCTTGGACTGTGGATAGTTCCGGTAAGTCCCCCTACTTATAGACTAGTGTGTAAACGTGGGATCTGACCGCACACATGCTACTGCCTCCCACACCTATGTCTTCTCTCTGGCTGGGCTGGGCTGGGCTGGGCTGGGCTGGGCTGGGCTGGGCTGGGCTGGGCTGGGCTGGGCTGAGCGTCTAGGTGGGAATGCACCTTGGGTGAAAACCTCACTACTGTATAAAACCTCTTTAAGATATGTGGTCCATTTAAGAGGAATATGAGCCCAGAGGCCTGAAATTCAGCTCAGACCACCATGCAAATGGAATTCCCTTAAACTGAATCTGACTGGGTGTGAAACATTGTATGGGGTACATGTCACATGACTGACAATAAACATCACATAGCTTAAAAAAATAAATAGTCAGTTGTGAGATAAAACCAAACACTGTTACTGATAGCAAAGACCTTTCATCGGGAGCCATTCACCAGCCTAGTCCAGTCTGGACACAGAGATACAGCACCCAACATGGATGACTCCCATGTCACATGTCACCTCTGCACACACCCTCCCCCCTCCATGGCCACTCTCTGTACTACCTCACTCACCTCTGGACCCCCTCTCCTCATGGCATGACCGACCAGTGCATTCCCCTCTCCTCATGGCATGACCGACCAGTGCATTCCCCTCTCCTCATGGCATGACCGACCAGTGCATTCCTACTAAGATGTGACAGACTTAGTAGGAGAGATGGGACAGACTTAGTAGGAGAGATGGGACAGACTTAGTAGGAGAGATGGGACAGACTTAGTAGGAGAGATGGGACAGACTTAGTAGGAGAGATGGGACAGATGGTTGTACAAGGTTAATAGTAGAGGTGGGACAGACTTTTAGTTGTTTGACGGTGCCATGCCTTGACATGTCCCATATTGGGTTAGAACATGGAAACTGCACCACAGTACTGTGTAGACTCTTACAGCACATGTACATTACCAGTTGTGACTCACAAATAGATTTGGAACCATAAAAATGCACTTGTTGTGTGATACTTCAACTAATCTCAATCAAACAGTGGTCTAAATAAAATCCTAAAAGTAGTCAAATATCAGTTTGTTGGCCTGGTGGGGTCTGGTGGGATCTGGTGGGGTCTGGTGGGATCTGGTGGGGTCTGGTGGGGTCTGGTGGGATCTGGTGTGGTCTGGTGGGGTCTGGTGGGGTCTGGTGGGGTCTGGTGGGATCTGGTGTGGTCTGGTGGGGTCTGGTGGGGTCTGGTGGGATCTGGTGGGGTCTGGTGGGATCTGGTGGGGTCTGGTGGGGTCTGGTGGGATCTGGTGTGGTCTGGTGGGGTCTGGTGGGGTCTGGTCCTCTAGGTACACAGTGGAAAAGCCTCCAGTCCTGCTCTCAGACAGAAGACTGATTAACCCCAGTCACACTGTATATTTTAACAAGGCAGGGTCGCTGTGTGTAGGGTACCACTATGAATCCATGTATAATCTCTGTTCAGAATGGACCAGAGCCAGTCCTTTGGCCTTTTGGTCACAGAGACCGAGACCTAGCCCACATCTGATACACACACTGAAACACACACACACATACACACACTCAAGGGGCAGAAAATGACTCTGAGGCCCCAGCGAGTGTTGATTTTAAAAGAGCATGAGTCATTTTCAGGGACCTGATGAAGGTTTTGCGTGTTTGATGTGTGGGTGTGTGTCTGAATGTGTGTATGTGTGTGTGTCTACATAACGTTTGTATATATGTGTTTGCTTGAGTCTGTGTATATGTGTGTATGTACAATATGTGTGTGTGTGTGTTTGTGCACACATGCGTGTGTGTGTGTGTTTCAACAGTGAAGAAAAATAGCTGTGCTGGAGAATAGTCACTACATGGGAGCTTATGCAAACACAGGGCACACAGTCCACTCTGTCTCTGTTTTATTTAACTAGGCAAGTCAGTTAAGAACAAACTCTTATTTACAAAGACTGCCTAGGAACAGTGGGTTAACTGCCTTGTTCAGGGGCAGAACAACATATTTTTACCTTGTCAGCTCTGGGATTTGATCCAGCAACATGTCCTATGAGAAGTTGGTATGTGACTGAGCCAATAACTTGATGGTAATATAGGAATAACTTAACTCTACTCTGGTTGGTTATGGAAGGGCTGCCTGCCATACTGTTTATGAAATGTATATTGTCTACAAAACTGCAGGCTTTAGAGAGTAAAATTAAGACATATCAAACATTGGTTATTGTTACTGGTATTCTACACACACAGGCACACACCCTCTCTCTCCTCTCTCACACACTGACACGCACACATTTTTAAAAAGTGTCTCGTGTGTATGTGCGTGTGATGGAGATAAGGCTCCATTCTCTCAGGGTGATGGGCCAGTGAAAAGCATTCTGTTGCTTGGTGGGAAGCTGATATATTTGATAAACAACACTGTAATCTCTTCACGGCAGGGCAAAACATGCCAGTGTTTGCTTGCTCATTCCACATAAAAAGACTAACTCGCTAACCTGCTTCCATACTCAAGCAAAGGCAAACATAACCTTATTGTGCAGGCTCCTCTCTTTGGGCCCAGGAAGGGCACACACATATTCACCCCGAAAAAAGCCTGGAGGTATTCGGACCACACACAGAGCAGAGCTGTCTCTCTCTCTCTCCTTCCCTCTCTTTCTCTCGCTTTCTCTTTTTCTTTCTCTCTCTCTATTTCTCTCTCTCTTTCTCTCTCTCTCTATGTAGTTTACTCCCCTCGTCTCAGCCAAGTCCATCTCTCTGGTCCTGAACAGAGCCGGGGAGAGGCAAGGAGAGGTGAGGTTCTGTGCTCTCTATCTCGGTCTAACAGTGTGTTTCCTCTCTCTGATTGTTTGAACATGCCGAACTAAACTCTTCAGGGCCCATCACTAACTATAATATTTGTGCCTATGTGACCACCCACCCAGGACCATGGATATTTGTGCCTATGTGACCACCCACCCAGGACCATGGATATTTGTGCCTATGTGACCACCCACCCAGGACCATGGATATTTGTGCCTATGTGACCACCCACCCAGGACCATGGATATTTGTGCCTATGTGACCACCCACCCAGGACCATGGATATTTGTGCCTATGTGACCACCCACCCAGGACCATGGATATTGTTATTTTTTTATTTCATCCCTGAGAGACGCCATGGTACAAGATCATCCCACTGCAATGGACAGATACCTTATGCACTTGTCATGCAATGATTATGCCAAATAACAGCCTGAGAGAAGAACATGTTTTTGCATTGGTGGGCCAGGCAGTATATAGTTGGGTGACTGAGCAAAGAGATGAGCTAGGGAGAAAGGAAATGGCTTGTTAAGCTGATTCCCTCTAGTGGCTATATGGGATACGTCAAGAAAATGGAGCACGCTCTATAAGGATTTCAGTTATCGGGGTATGGATTTCAGTTATCGGGGTATGGATTTCAGTTATCGGGGTATGGATTTCAGTTATCGGGGTATGCAGGGAAAGATAACCAGAGATCTGAAGAATTTGAGATTTATATATTGTGTATTGCAAACATTAGGACACTGTTGGATAACAGTGCAAGGAAACTATTTGGACACTGTTACATTTTGTCAAATCGTCTGAAAGGAGTGTGATTGAAAGACAGTGGTTGGGCTGACATGACAGGAGACAGCTGATTTATTGGGTGGATCTTTGTGTTGGGTGGTTCTGCGTGTAAGAAGGGGATTTGCATTCTATAGACCACACACAGAGAGAGAGAGAGAGAGAGACAGAGTCTGACAGAGAGAGAGAGAGAGAGACAGAGAGAGAGAGAGAGAGAGAGAGAGAGAGACAGAGAGAGACAGAGAGAGAGAGAGAGAGAGAGCAGCTGCTGCTGAAAAAATTAGCTCCTACAAATGTTGAAATGGTTTTTAGAGTGTACATTGTAAAAAACTAAAGGAAAACTGAAAGACTGAATGGGAGACAAAACAAGCAACACATGAAGAAGACAGGATTGTGGAAAAGTATCTATGTTTATAAAAATCGTGCAGTTATCTTAGCTAGCTGGATTGTTTACCAGTTGCTAAGCAGTTGCTAGGGACTTTCCTAAAAGAAGCTAGCTAGCTAACACAAAATATATATATCACAATAGAAAAGACAAAAGGGCAGAAGACAAAGGACATCAAAGTAAAACAGTCTCTAAAGACACTAGAGACAATAATACAAGACCCAACAGCTGTTTTGGAAAAGGTAGGCTTCTTGTGCAATAGAAGGCTACCAATAGAAGCCTACCAGCGTTGCTATGGAAATAGTTTACCCTTCAGACATCCAGACGGAGAAAGTTAAGAAAAGTTTCAAAGGGTTGATGATGGGACAGAACCATGAATGCCTGTTTGCAGATCTTACCAGCTGCAACACAAGAGCAATGTTATATTTAATACCAAACGAGGGCACGTATGGAAAAGGGTTGTTTCAACCATTTCCCTTTCTCAGAAAAGAGAGGCATCAGCCAATGCTGTCAGATCAGCATTGTTGAAGAAGTTGACCAGAGCAACACTTATCAAACAGTGAACTTATACAATTATACAAGGAAATGATTCAAGCCTCCAGGCGTTTGAGAATGTGTTTGCTGCCCTGAGAGTAGAAGCTGAACTCATCTCAGAAGCTGAGGAAAAAGTAAAGGAGGGAGATGATGGAGAAAAGCAGGCCTCAACAGCCTCTGTGATCCAGCAAGAAGCCCTCAGTGTCCCTCTACCTTCCTCACCTGCAGCAGACAGAGCCAAGGACAGACCTACACCACCAAGAACACCTGCTATGCAACGTTTCCACAACACCCTCTCTCTAGTTGAAGCAGAGATCATAGAACTCAGAGAGAACAAGCTTCAAGAGGACGACACTGTCCAGAAACTAGAAGAAGAGATGGAACAGTTCAGGGAGGAGAGTAGAGCATCTATTGCTAAACTAGAGAGCAGAAAGGACAAACTGAGTCAGACACATGATGACCTCAGACACCATCTGAGTACAACAAGAGAGGAACTAGAGCAGAGAGAGAGGCAACCAGCAGCTAGTCATTATGTCCTCTGCATCTAGAGAACATGTCCACCAGCTTGGTACAACACAGGCAGAACCTGAGGCCAGCATGACCAGCATGTCCTCCACCACACAGCCTGATGGCACTGCACCAGCCTCCCAGTCTGCTCCAGCCCAGGTCAACCAACCAGCCTCCTCCCAGTCTGCTCCAGCCCAGGTCAGAATACCAGCCTCCCAGTCTGTTCCAGCCTCCCAGTCTGCTCCACCCAGACAATCACCCATGACTGCAATCCTTATCGATTCAAAAGAGAATTTTTTGTTCCAGGAAAGATTATTCCCTAGACACCAGGTGTATATGTTCTGGTGTGCTACAACTGAGAGAACAATGCAGCTACTCAGTCAGACCAGGATTGACACCCCTGACAACATCATCATCCACACTGGCACAAACGACCTTCGTGCCAAGGTGAAAATGTATCTGGGGCAGTGAGAAGCGTGGCAGAACGGGCACAGGCTATGTTCCCAACAATCAATATAGTTGTGTCCACCCTCCTACCAAGAAAAGACTACCCAGGACAGTTGATGGACAAAATAAATCTGTGCCTCACTGCTTAACGTCAGAACAGCTCACCATCCCACTCTGACATGTGAACACTTATATGCAGGGCCGGCGCGTGCGTATAGGCAGACTAGGCAACTGAGCGGCACTTTGGAAAGGCGGCAAAATTATTCAAAAAATTAAATAGTCAAAAAAAAAATTAATTGCCGCTCATTTAGCCGCCTCTTATAGTCAATTGGTGAGGAATGTGTGTCTGTCAATCAAATTCACCAATCAGATAGATTGTTTGGGCATAACAATGGCAACTTTCTCAAACTAGTGGAGATTATCAGCCTTTTTGACAGCGTTATGGCTGAACATATAAGGAGAGTAACTTTAAAAGAAACAAATGTTCACTATTTTGGCAAAGACATTCAAAATGAAATCATAGCTATGCTAGCATCACAGATTCAGCAGAAAACTCTACAATGCTTAAGTCAGCTAAACACTCCATAATTTTGGATTGTACTCCAGATGTGAGTTGAACCGAACAGATGACGGTGATTGAACGTCTCGTTACGACACAGCCAAGTGTGGAGATCAGAGAGCATTTCTGAAAGGTAAGATAAGCGTTTTAGTCTCTAGTGGTTTTAAGCTGTGAATCTGCTGATGATATGCGCCTTGCTGCGCTTGTGTGTGTGTGTGTTTTACGCACAAGTTTTTGTATATAAATATTTTCAATATTATTACAGTCACTATTTAGATGAGCTGCACTTGTCTATTTGCGTGATGTGTACATTGGCAGACCTTTTAATATGCAGACTACTGGACTAGACAGACCTTTTAATATGCAGACTACTGGGCTAGACAGACCCTTTAATATGCAGACTACTGGGCTAGACAGACCCTTTAATATGCAGACTACTGGGCTAGACAGACCCTTTAATATGCAGACTACTGGGCTAGACAGACCCTTTAGGGGTTGCAGATTGCATTGAATTGTACTTTTATTTACTGCATTCCATTCCATTCTAATTGATTTGTTTACAACTACTCTTTATTTTATTGCCACTGGTATTATAATAATAATTATATATGTAATGATGTGTGTGTGTACATATATACATTTATTTATTTATTTTTATAATTATATATGTAATGACGTGTGTGTGTACATATATATATTTATTTATTCATTTTTATAATTATATATGTAATGACTTGTGTGTGTGTGTGTATATATGTGTGTAGGTATATATGTGTGTAGGTATATATGTATGTATGTGTATGTGTATGTGTATGTATATATATATATATATATATATATATATATATATATATATATTATTATTATTATTATTATTATATAATAAATACACCAACTAATGCATGTAGGGAAGAATTGGGCCGCTTTCCAAAAAATATCATAACATTTTGGCTCTACCTAAATTCAAGTCCAAATTCTAGTCTCCAATTTAAAGCTCTTCAAACCCAAGAACTGAGCCCAGAAACAAGCCTCTCAGTCAGCTGGTGTTGGACCGAAAAAACCAAGCTGACACCAGCACTGCTTCAAAAGAAAGAATTCAAATAAACTAAATCATGAACCAATCAAAGGACTCATATTTACAACATTGGAAAAACGAAACAAAATCCCAAAGCCGACTAAATTGCCATCTGTCTCTGAACAGAGAATATGAATTGTCTGATTATCTACTCTGTCAGAGATACGAAGCAGAGACAGATCCTTACCAAGTACAGGCTGAGTGACCACTAACTGGTAACAGACACCTGCAGACATAAAGACATGGCTACCCAGAGAGGAGCCTGTATGTGGTCACTGCACCACAGGGGAGGTAGAAACAGAGATGCACTTTCTCCTTCACTGGGAGAAATATTCCTCACCAAGAGATTCAATATTCACACAAACTACTACAATTATTCTAAATTGCAACTTATTAAACCCAGAGGAAAAACAATAAATACTCCTGGATGAAGGAGCAACGGCTCATCTTGCAGCTAATATGCATTAGCCTGCCACAGCCTGAGACACTGAATAATAACATCTGCATACTTACTTACTATTAGTGTTATTGTTATTACTATTATTATTAGTGATATTATTGTTCTTAATATTAATATTATTGTTGTGATTATTATTCTAATAGTAGTGGTAGTTAGTTATAGTATATTAATATTAAATAGTAGTGGTAGTTAGTTATAGTATATAGTATATTAATATTAAATAGTAGTGGTAGTTAGTTATAGTATATTAATATTAAATAGTAGTGGTAGTTAGTTATAGTATATAGTATATTAATATTAAATAGTAGTGGTAGTTAGTTATAGTATATAGTATATTAATATTAAATAGTAGTGGTAGTTAGTTATAGTATATAGTATATTAATATTAAATAGTAGTGGTAGTTAGTTATAGTATATAGTATATTAATATTAAATAGTAGTGGTAGTTAGTTAGTTTCATTTTCCATGTTTAGTCTTTTATATTGATTATATTTCTACTATTTACTGTATTTTATTGTTGTTATTTTTTATTATTACTATTTACTACCATTTTATATTATTATTTGTTGGGGGAAGGGAATAGTACACAGCGTCGTATGAGATCTTCAGTTTCTTGGCAATTTCTCGCATGGAATAGCCTTCATTTCTCAGAACTAGAAGCACAAGCATTTCGCTACACCCACATTAACATCTGCTAAACATGTGTATGTGACCAATAAAAATTTGATTTGATTTGATGTGACTGACGAGTTTCAGAAGAAAGTTATTTGTTTCTGGCCATTTTGAGCCTATAATCGAACCCACAAATGCTGACGCTCCAGATACTCAACTAGTCTAAAGAAGGCCAGTTTTATTGCTTCTTTAATCAGCACAACAGTTTTCAGCTGTGCTAACATACTTGCTAATGATCAATTAGCCTTTTAAAATGATTGATGGTTGCTGATAATGGGCCTCTTGGCAGGAGAGAAATTCCAATGGAAGGTAGTTTAATGGTCACACGAGAGCAGACGACGGACAAGCGTTCCCCAACAAAATATATACATAGGCACGACAAGGCCCGGAAACAAACACTGGTGGGCAATACCCAGAGAACACGAGATTCCAGTGTGGATAATACTCTGACAAACAACAATCACGCACAAAGGACATGGAGGAGCAGAGGGTATATATTCACATAATGATGATGGAATCTAAACCAGGTGTGAAAGAAGACAAGACCAATGGAAAACGACATGTGGAGCGGCAGTGGCTAGAAGGCCGGTCACGTCGATCACCGAAAGGAGTCGTGACACCTCTGTACGCATATGTAGATATTCCATTTTTTTTTTATCAGCCGTTTCCAGCTACAATAGTCATTTACAACATTAACAATGTCTACACTGTATTTCTGATCAATTTGATGATATTTTAATGGACAGAAAAACAGCTTTTCTTTAAAAAACAAGGACATTTCTAAGTGACCCAAAACTCTTTTGTATTTCAGGAAATGGGAGTGTTTTTTTTGTCTTAATTATAACTGTAAGAATTCTGCTTCCATCGCTGAAACTGGGAGTTAGAGGGAAAGGTGTTTAAGTGTCGGCTATATTCAAAAAACTTGATGAGGATTTTTTTAAACATAACCTCTAGAAATGTTTAATGTTCTCTTTTAATTACTTAACTATTAAGTGGTAATTGTATAACCCTGAGCTTTATGAAAATAATGTAATGAAATGCTAGAAAAACAGGCAAATGGATGATTTGAGACACATTGAAAGGAAACAAATATTAAGTTTCACCACCCTAAATATTCTTTCCAACAGGTCTATAGACTACAACAAGTCATGCTCCTGGAATGGTTGACATTCAAAGTGTTCAAAGGGTGCTATTATGCTTCTGTGTGTGTAACTAGCACTAATAAACACATCTCCCCATCCATAATTCCTCTTTCATTAGATAGATGCAGGTTTTCATAAATGGGGCTACAGTATATCTGTCAACACTGGGTCCCAAGACCACAGTCCATCTTTGCACAATGTTTATTTGCTCTGAGCTCGGAGATCCAGTCCCTCTGGTTCTACATTTATTTTCTTAGCTCTCTCTCTCTTTTCTCATCCCCTTCTTGCTTTCTCTACTCTTCCATTTCTCTCTCTTTCTCTCTAATACTAAGTCTCAGGCTGAACCAACTCATTACTTCCTGACCCAGTGCAAAGTCCCTGGGGTAACCTTATATCACTGGCTGGACGCAGTCATAGGATTAGCAGAACACATTCCCATCCAAAGCAATGTTCCATTGTGGAGTGGTAGCCATATTGGGTGCTCCATTTTGAATGTTCCTTGAATGCAATTTGGTCTCTTGCTATGTATTCGCTTTCTTATTCTATGGTTATAAACAATACAATGATGACCAATGGTCTGCTGGTAGGCAAACCAGAGCCGCTAACATACCATCTGCATTCACAAACAGCATTCAAACACGTACTGTATCGATACATTTCTCTTTGGAGAGCTCTTCCCCCAAACACAGACACTCCTCTGTGCGTCACAGGTTTCCAGCTCTGAGTCCTGCAGTGGGGGTGCAGTAGGGCTACAGCCATTAAGGAGACTGCAATGTGTGCTCAATGGTCCGAGGCTTGGAGTGGATCAGCTAGCCCATCTGGACCCCATACGAAGAATATGGGTTTGCTGCATGCATGGATGCATGGCCTAGCCCACAGCATGACTACTCCCTACCAGAGAACCATCTCATAAAACACACACACTCACATAAGCTTACATACACGACACGTACACATGCACACGCACACACACCAATACACCCCCCCAGTTAAACACACACCAATACACCCCCCTAGACAAACACACACCAATACACCCCCCTAGACAAACACACACCAATACACCCCCCTAGACAAACACACACCAATACACCCCCCCAGACAAACACACACCAATACACCCCCCCAGACAAACACACACCAATACACCCCCCCAGACAAACACACACCAGTACACCCCCCCCAGACAAACACACACCAATACACCCCCCAGACAAACACACACCAATACACACCCCAGACAAACACACACCAATACACCCCCCAGACAAACACACACCAATACACACCCCAGACAAACACACACCAATACACCCCCCTAGACAAACACACACCAATACACCCCCCAGACAAACACACACCAGTACACCCCCCAGACAAACACACACCAATACACCCCCCAGACAAACACACACCAGTACACCCCCCAGACAAACACACACCAATACACCCCCCAGACAAACACACACCAATACACCCCCCAGACAAACACACACCAATACACCCCCCAGACAAACACACACCAATACACCCCCCAGACAAACACACACCAATACACCCCCCAGACAAACACACACCAATACACCCCCCAGACAAACACACACCAATACACCCCCCAGACAAACACACACCAATACACCCCCCAGACAAACACACACCAGTACACCCCCCAGACAAACACACACCAGTACACCCCCCCATACAAACAGAATTTACAAGTTACATAAGAAAGGTAAATGGTAAATATTATTCTCCAATATTTCCTGTGTAAGAAGTGAATAATGTCAGAATCCCAGGAAGTCATCATGTTGTTTTCCTCTTTCTCTGATTGGGCAGCAGAGGGGAACATCATTGTAGGCTTAAACGCCTGAGAAACGGACGCCTAGTTCTGCTGAGCTGGTTCTTTTTGGTGGCCTCATTGTTGGGACGTGCAGTCATGCAGCTCTTTGCTCCATACTGCTTCTCATGTTTGGGCTTTGGGAGGGACCGGGGGGGTTAGGAGGTTTGGAGGTAGGGAACTGTCTAGCAGCCAGATATTTAATTCCAACACCAAGCACTGTGCCTATCCATGCCTGATGGGTTGAGAGGATGGGGGTGCCCAGGATGGCAATGTGGAGAAGAGAGAGGGAGAGAGGGGACATTCTTCTGAATTTGTTTATGCTTTTGTTGTTGGCCATTGAATCAGCTGTTTCATGAGGCTTTGATAGCGAGAGACTTGATTAGGGGGGAAACACACACACACACACACACACACACACACACACACACACACACACACACACACACACACACACACACACACACACACACACACACACACACACACACACACACACACACACACACACACACACACACACACACACACACACATTCCCTCTCACACATGTACACGCTGTCAGTGATACTTTTTGGTTGACATGCTTACTGTGTGGCTGGAGAATCAAAAGGCTCCTCTATGGGGTGGCAGTGTAATGAGAGGTGGGTTGGTAGTAGATAGGACAAAAGAGATAGATCTTCCTCGGCTCCGACTTCGAAACTCAACTCACTTAGATGAATAATTAGTGTCATCACGGCTAAGACTGTTTACATTCTCCAGTCCATGCTGATTGTGACGATGAGGAGGAAGGTGACTGTAATGAGGATGGTGTTGTTCCTACACGTCTTTTGCGTCTACAGTCATGTAGAAAGTAAGAACACCCCCTGGAAGGTTATTTGATTACCTAAATTACAACCACATTAATTGATAAAGGTAACCCAATTTAACAAATCACAAATAAAAAAGTTTTTAAAATTTTATCATGCAGAAAAAGTAGTACACCCCTACCTTTACCATCACATTAAATTGTTTAAATTAGAATCAGATTATTAGAAAATCATCAGAGAGAAAGTTAAACATAAAGATAAGAAACTTGGTCTGGTTTGGTCTGAACCATATGGGCGTGTGTTAAACCATCATGCCAAGATCAAAAGACCTACCGAGGCCCTCAGAAGAAAGATTATTGATGCCCATGAGTCTGGGAGGGGTTACAAATCCATTTCCAAGCAATTCGAAGTACATCATTCCACTGTCTGACGAATTATTTACAAATTGAGAAACTTCCAGACCACTGGCACTCTACCTAGGAATGGTCGTCCCACCAAAATCAGCCCAAGACCGCAAAATGCTCATAGAAGTCTCTAACAAGGTATCATCAAGGGATCTGCAGGCCTCTCTTGCCACAATAAATGTTGAGTGTATGAGTCAACTGTCAGAAAGAGACTGCACAAACTTGGCCTACATGGGAGATCAGGAAGGAAGAAGCCTCTGCTCTTAAAAAATTATAATGACGCTTGCCAGACAACACCTGGGTAAAGACCAAAACTACTGGAACAATGTGCTCTGGACAGATGAGTCAAAGGTGGAGTTGTTTGGCCGCAGTGCCAGACGCCATGTTTGGCAAAAAACGAAACACTGCCTTTGAATAGAAGAACCTCATACCAACCATAAAGCATGGAGGCGGTGGCATTATGGTTTGGGGCTGCTTTGCTGCCTCAGGGCCAACTTGTCATCATTGAGCCAACCATGAACCAGATAATTCTTGAGGAGAATGTGAAGAGAATGTGATACCATCTGTCAAAAAGCTGAAGCTGAACCGAACACGGATCTTGCAACAGGACAATGATCCAAAACACACAAGCAAAGCTACAACAGAATGGCTCAAAAAGAAGAAATGGAGGTTTATGGAACGGCCGAGTCAAAGCCCAGATCTCAATCCTGTTGAAATGCTGTGGGGAGATGTGAAGCGGTCGTGCATGCATGCAACGCCCTGGAACATGACCCAGTTGAAGCAGTACTGTAAAGAAGAGTGGGAAAGAATTCCTCCCAGTCGATGTAAGAGACTGATAGACAGTTACAAGTTATTTCAGCCAAAGGGGGAAACACCAGCTACGGTTGGTTGACTGCCTCAGAAAGAGAGTAGGAGAGGGTGAGAGAGTGAGAGAGCGAGGGCGAGGGAGAGAGAGGGTGAGAGAGAGAGAGAGAGAGAGAGAGAGAGAGAGAGAGAGAGAGAGAGAGAGAGAGAGAGAGAGAGAGAGAGAGAGAGAGAGAGGGTGAGAGAGAGTGGGTGGGTGAAAGAGAGAGAGGGTGAAAGGGAGAGAGAGGGTGAGAGGGAGAGAGCGAGTGAGTGAGAGAGAGGGAGG
>CM042401.1:1431571-1524071 GCA_023634145.1 Thymallus thymallus | reverse complement strand
GGGGACGTAGATAGAAAATTAATAATACATTTTATTTTTGGTGGACGCCTTTCTAGACACTTAAGGACATCTTAGAGGAAGTACAGTTGGGTGACATCAAAATAATAAACTAATGAAACTAGAAGTTAAAAGCTTTCTGGAAAAAGGTGGGTCTTCTGTAAATTTTAAAATAAATAACTGTGTCTGCACGTTGAATGTGTGGGGGAAGAATATTCCAGAGCCTAGGTGCTAAGCAGGAAAAAGCCCTCGCACCCATAGTTGAGAGGTGGAAAGGGGGGATGACAAGTAGGCCAGCAGAGGCAGAGCGGAGGGAGTAGGAGGGGACATAGTCAGACTAAAGGTCGGAAGGGTAAGTAGGTGCAAGATTATGGAGGGCTTTGTAGGTGAGGAGGAGGGTCTTGAAATCAATTCGGTAAGATACAGGAAGCCAATGAAGACTAATGAGGATGGGTGTAATGTGTTCAGATGATTTTGTACCCGTGAGGATTCGGGCCGCAGAGTTCTGAACCAGTTGTAGTCTGTTGGTGAGTTTTTTGTGAATACCGGTGAGTAGAGTGTTGCAGTAGTCAAGCCGGGACGTGACGAGAGCATTTATGAGTGTTTCAGTACTGGCATGACACAGAGAGAGTCTGAGCCTGGAGATGTTGCGGAGGTGGAAAAATGAGGTCCGGGTAACTGTTTTTATGTGTGGTTCAAATGAAAGGGAACTATCCAGAGTGACACCGAGGCTTTTGACTTGAGTTGACAGAGGGACTGGGAAACCATCTATAGTGATGTTGATGTTGTGGTGTTTGGAGAGGATGGATTTGGAGCCAATCAGCATGACCTCTGTCCTATTACTGTTTAGTTTTAACAAGTTTGTGCTCATCCAATTGTGAATGTCTTGGAGGCAGTTGGTGAGGCAGGTAGGAGTATGGGCAGCTGTAGGTTTGGTGGAGAAGTAGAGCTGGGTGTCATCAGCGTAACAGGGAAATTGAATGTTGTGGTGTCGCAAAATCTTACCCAGGGGTAGGAGGTATATGATGAAGGAGGAGAGGGCCAAGCACTGACCCCTGGGGGACACCCTGTGTGACAGTCACACAACCTGATCTGTGATGTTTAAGTTGGACAAACTGTTGACGGTCAGTGAGGTAGGAAGAAAACCAGGAAAGTGCCATACCTGTGATCCCAATACGTTCTAGGAGGAGTTGATGTGAGATGGTATCAAAAGCTGCGCTCAGGTCAAGTAAGATGAAGATGGATAAGAGACCTGAGTCAGCATTGAGCAGGTCATTGATGATTTTGACCAATGCTGTTTCAGTGCTGTGTTAAGTGTGGAAACCAGACTGGAATTGTTCATATAAATGATTGCAGTCAAGATGTTGTTGAAGTTCATTAGCCACCACCCACTCCAGTATTTTGGCAACAAATGGAAGGTTTGAGATGGGACGGAAGTTACTGATGTCGTCAACATCACCATTTGGCTTTTTCGGTATGGTGGTGATTGCAGCAATCTTGAGAGTGGATGGTACAATGCCAGTGGAGAGGGACGAGTTAACTATAGTAGTGATTAAGGGAGAGATGGAAAGCAGGCAGGCTTTGATGAGACTGGTGGGCATGGGTTCTAATTGGGAAGTGGATGTTTTAGATTTTTTGATCATCTCTGTGATGATGTTGTCTGTAGTGTTGATATTTCAATTACTCGAGAAGGAGACAAGTCATAACTCATGACCAGGTGGAATTGATATTCAATCAAGCGATTTATTTGATGCAAAGATATTTGGTAACTCGTGCACGGGCTCGTTCCTTCAGCTCTTAGGGAGTCGTCCGGAACAAAGAGACCTTCTAAACACGTGACACACATATTTATACAGAGCAATAGTAATAAAATGACGTAGGTAGATTCACACTCCTGGCTGGTCGTTGTTATGGAGGGGCGGTGTCGACTTCCCATTGGCTCTTGGCAGTGTTCTTCGTCCTCAGAGTCCAGCCCTCATAAGTCTGTGTGTGTTTAGGGTTAGCTGTTCTAACAAATGCGCTCGAGCTAATGTGTGTAATACAGCGTTGGTAATAAGCGACATCAAGAATATATTTCTTACAAATCCCCCTCTTCACGTCTCACAAGAGACGTGAAAAATAGGCCAACGGCTGATCATTACACATCTATTCTCATAGGATTCCTAATCAAACTTAATCCAAACAAAACCAATACATATATTTATATTCCAAACTCATCAACTACTGTTCTAGGCCTATTCAGCCATAACTCTTCCGGTTAGGATCTTCGTCATGACCTTCATATAAAGAATCAGTCTTTTCTAATCATAAAAGAGTGTCTCATTCAACATGGGCTCCTTGGAATGTAAAGGATCTCAATCATCTACTAGGCTTGGAGGAGTATCTTCATCATTCCACTAAATGTATACAACATCTGTTAGCCTGAACAAAATTCCCATTTCCCTTCCCAGTTACACTCTTTATTCAAGATTTTCACATTAGATCTAAGAAATGTTTCATTCAATCTGTAGTCGTCTGGATTGAATCGATCATCAGTGTCCTCATCGTCCACCACTGCTGGTGAATAGTATTCCTCCTTCCACTGATTAGAATCTGGAACTGGTCCATGTCTCACCATCTGCTTGGACGCCTGCACTTTCCAACCCTCGGACACAGGGAACCAAACAGCAACCACATAATACAAGCATACACATACAGGCAATAGCTGCCCCCAAAATTGTGGCTACTATGGTTTTCCATTTACCAAATATTTCATCAAACCATTCTGTCACATATGTATTCACTCCTGAGTTCTCAGTCCATCCTTCACTTAGAGCTGTCAATCCTGCAAAAGCTCTGGTGTCTTTAGGAATAAATTTACAACAACTGCCCCCACCATTCTGCATACTCCACCCATTTCTGCCAGCAACATATCTAGAGCCAACCTATTTTCCCAGGTCATGAGCGAGGTGGCGGATAATTGGTTTGAGATTCCCTTCACTGCATCCTTACTGATTGATCCAATCCACATGTTTATTGAACGTCACCCACCAAAAGAACGTTGTCCTGAAACCTTCACCCACTTGATTCATAGATTCATATTCATCAGGGATTCCCCTAGGAATTCCAATCACATCAATCCAGATAGGGCTATTCTCCTCCTACGTCTGATTAAACCTTTCCTTGGTTTCTGGTAACTAATTCTAACTAACTGAACCAATAGGACTGGGGTGCAGGTACCTACCCACCCTCTGTATAGTGTCTGCCTCATACGTCCTTTACTGGTACACGCTCATCACACATCTGTTACCAGGCTGTAAGGTTTCTCCTGTGCCTCTGAACTCCGATCAGTAACATTAACTACTGACTTACTCCATTAAAATCACCCCAATCTCTGCTGTTATTCTTGTCTATAACACTCCCCTGGAGTCAGAGTGAACTGGGGTGGGTTAGCAGCCTCTTTCAATCTCGCCAACCCTATCCCTGTACAGTTTTCACCTCTGTTTTGCTCAGTTAATTTGGTGCTATTTACATCTATGCGGGTATCCTAACCATAGTCATCCGCGCAAGCCCCATACCTTCTTGGCCCACTGCCTTCACTTAATATTTTCCCCAAGTATGTTTAAACTGTAGGCCAAAGGTAACTAGCAGTAGGTCCTGTACAGAGGCATAATGCATAAGTATGAACACCTTTCTCTCGATTACATACTCCCACTTAATGGAGAGGTTATCAATATTTATTTTGAGAATCACATCCTGCCTCTCTCTGGACACTATGTTATGATACTCACTTCTAGTGGAATCCTTATCCTGAGTAGTCTGTCTTTTAATTATTCCCATGGTAGAGTTTCATTTTTATTTTTGGTGAGTGGTGGATCTGGATGTATCAAAATTAAGACTGATGTAGCTCAGGGTCCCCCATATTCCCAAGAACCGCCAACCCTCTCCTGTCCTTAGTCAGTCTGCTGAGTTCCACCCCATACTCACACCTCTAGGAACACACTACAGTGATGATAGGTCGGGGTAGGGAATCTTCGTTAAGGAGGTAACCCCCGGACCCTATTGGTACTCGGTTCTGCTCCTTAACTCTGTGTGTGTTCAGCAGTGTTTGTATGCGTTCTTACCTCCTTGCAGTGGGCAACGTGGACCCAGGTTGCTCTCTTTCTGAACATATCTAAATGGCAAATAGGCAGTTTCCAACAAGACCTGGTAGGGCCTCCCCAACCGGGCTGCTTCCAGTCTTTCCTTATCAATCATTGGACCCGCACCCCATCACCTGGTTGGATAGAGTGGGTCACTCTCTCCTTCAATTCACCTGTAGGTCACAAAATCTTTGACATACGGGTGTGATTAGCAAACAATCTTCTCATGTGTTCAGCCAGAGTATTCTCAGTGTCTATCTCTGCCTACTCTGGTCCTCCTAACTCTACATCCTACTATAGGTACTCATCCTACCAAGTTTCTTCCAGTACTTATATAGTTCTCCCTTAGTCTACTATTTATCGTTCCATTCATGTGTTAAATTAAACCTGCCGATTGTGGATGAATA
The DNA here is from genome assembly GCA_023634145.1 of Thymallus thymallus. Taxonomy (NCBI): domain Eukaryota; kingdom Metazoa; phylum Chordata; class Actinopteri; order Salmoniformes; family Salmonidae; genus Thymallus; species Thymallus thymallus. The sequence continues at coordinate 1,519,546 of CM042401.1, read as the reverse complement.
TGAACAATATTTCTTCCTGGTAATATCTAACTTCTATCACAGTCAATCACCATTACTTCCTTCACCCCCTTGCTTCCCTGTCTCACCAATAGTTCCTTTAAAATGTCTGTGATACGTATCTCTACATCTGTCTTATCCCCCTCTCCCCCCTGAGCTCCCTCAGTTTCCCTCTGATTAGGATAGGGGGTGGGGGTCCCTCAGCACTACTACTTCATCATCTGGATTCTCCCCCCATGCCCAATCTACTAATGAGGGATTCAATTTCAATCCAGAATTATCTATGGGTGGCCGTGGGTTCTGACTTCAACTATCTCCCTATCACTAGACAAGAGCACTTTTTCTCAATCATATCAATAAAGTCTAATGCAATGTGTGTAAAGAAACCACTAAGTAACATTACCTGGTCCAAGAAGTATCCACTTAGCAATGTTATATTAAATGCACATAACACATACTAAAAATAGTCTTATATTCGGCGAACCTACGGAATGAGTTACTCTAGCAACACAAATTTACCTGAAAGGTGTTGTCTACAGAGGCCATCAGGGCCCTGGGAGCAACCTCTGGTCTCCCATAGGGAGTGAGACATATGGTCAGTCCCCTGTTGTTGTTGCAACTCAACAACAAGCGAGGCCATAGCAAAAACCAGATACACAACATGGGTGTGAAACCTTTCAGCAGCAACTTTATTACCTAAGCTAATATTGTCTTGATTGGCTTGTTGGCACAAACCCTCAAAATGCCAACCTAGCTGGGAGCAACATAGCTTCCAGCTGGGCCTCAATATGTAAACATATTATTTACCTACTATTTCCATATGCATTCATAAAATCACTACTTTTCCAAACTCCTACTCATAGTGGGCAAACACCAATCTAAATCAGAATATCTGTTCACATGTACACCACTACCTAGTTTACATGACTCAGTGAGGGCCATCATAGTAAATTAGAACCTGTAATCACAAAAGTGAAATAAACCACAAATAAAGTTGATCAATATTGTCCTATTAAGTAAGACTGTCAACTAAAAAATAAAAGTAAAACTAACCCATATTCTATAAATACTGTCCTATCAATTGAGTCAATCTCATATTTTAACACAGCCCATCCCCCACATTTGTTTCTTATCAAGTTCAAACGTTAAAATCATCAGCTCAGGCAATCGCCCTTCATTGGAATGTATTTAAGATACACCAAAATTAAAACTCTATCATCCCCTGTAAGTTCTATGATCATTACTTTGCGCACATACAACACACCTGGAACAACATTTTTTAAAGTAATTTGTTCTTCCATACGCTACAATCATACTTCCTAATTGTTTTAAGTAATTAGTTCTCCCCTGTGATACATGGCTCTGCCCATGTATCATAATTACTACACATCTAAACAAAGACTTTAGTAATATTGGTAAATTACCCTAATGCCAAATATCATCTCGGAGGATTGCCCCTCCCTTTTTCCATATTTCTAATTCTCTGTGTGAAGAGCAGAATGTAGCACTCAGGCTCTACGTGAATAACAGAACCCATGGTCCCATTTTCCCCAACTAAGGTGTCAGTGGTTGGAATCGAATTGTTTAGGGCAGCTAAATCGGCCCTGGTCTCAGTCAGAGTTCTGGAAGGGGTTGGGGCTGGAGTGCAGTGTGTAAGGTGGTGCCAAGGTGCTCCTGATTTACCTTTGACCTGGACAGAGTGTGAAGTAACTTCCTTCACTTCGTACGGTCCAGTCCACCTGGGTTCCAGCCACTTTCTCTTGTGGACTTTAACCCTCACCCAGTCCCCAACTTTTACCTTCAGTGGTGATGAATCTCCCAGCAGCTCCCCCTCTTGGACCTTGTGGATCTGTGTGGAAAGCGCTGCAGAAAGCTCCGTCAGTTCTCACATAATCAGACATTACAATTTGTTGTACATCAAGGGCGGGCATATGACCTCCCTCCCTTGGTGGACCAGGCATAGCCCTCCCTGTCATTATCTCATGGGGAGAGAGATGGGTCCCTGCCCCGGGTGAGGACCTCATAGCCATCAAGGCCAGGGGCAGGGCTTTCACCCAGATCAATTTAGAGCCTGCACATACCTTTGCAATTTTAGCTTTCAAGGTTTGATTTACGCGTTACACTAGACCCTGAGATTATGGTCTGTACACTGACCCAAATTTGTGTATAACCCCTACTCTCAGCTCTGCTTCTTCTAGAGTTTTTTCCCTTTCTTCTTGAACATGTGTTTTCTGTTGCCCTCCTTTTCTTCCTCCTTCCCTTTCTTATCGTTTTATACTGTTCCTCCCCTCCTGCTCTATCCTGTATTTTCTGTTCTAAGTAGTCAATGAATTCGGGTTTAGGTGTCAATGTAGAAGCCATTCTTCAATGTGTTATCGCCAATTTAATATGTTCAGAGTCAGTGGAATCAGCGCATGCCAAACCTTATCTATTATAGTTATATATTATCACACATCACATATTACACATTACAATACGGTAAGACAAACAGAAGCAGGGACACACAAACACAAATTTGCCTAAACACAGTCAAAACCGGGCTAGAAAGCTCTAGAACCTCCGGGACGAAGCTATTTCAATCCAATTAGACAGACAGATCGTACACCCTCAAAGGTACGTACAGACAAGCACTCTCAAAACAGTGGCTAAAATTAGACGCACTGGAGGCGCACGGGTCCCTCCCTAAACAAAGTCAAACCGGGCTAGAATAAATTCTAGACGACCGGGACGAAACTAATACGTATATAGTCCTCTAAATCAATAGGACGGGATATGTCACACTTTATCTAAGGGGATGTGTATAAGTTATAATTACTTTAATTCTCCACCTTAACTGAGTGTTCCCTTCTGGTCAGCCAGTCCAAAAGGCCTTCTCTAGTTGGCAGATACTGCTATCAATATTGCGCCACACAGGCTCTTAATCTTAACCAGGGAGTCACACAGACTTTAACCCACACAGGGTGTGCCACACAGGCTATCACAGACCCACACAGGGTGTGCCACACAGGCTATCACAGACCCACACAGGGTGTGCCACACAGGCTATCACAGACCCACACAGGGTGCCACACAGGCTCACTTCTTCCTTTACCTTTTTCCTATATAAATATTACACAAATATCTTTGCAATCAGCCTTCGCATTCGTAATACATCTATAAAAAATATTTTAACAACAATTCATACTCACGCCCAGTACTACTGATCAAAATTTGGATAATACTATAATACAATATTGCAGATTCGATTAAACAGGTTCTGCTTACCTTATTTAGTCGAGCTCATTGATCAGTTTCCCGGGGCGAGAAGAATTGCTGATGGCTCCTGCGAACAGATCACCCGTCCTCGTGGATTCGTCAAAGACCCGTCTCCTCTCATATCAACTAGCTATAGATCGAAATCAGAAGTGATTTAACCATCCTCTGCTACCAAATTGTTGATATTTCAATTACTCGAGAAGGAGACAAGTCATAACTCATGACCAGGTGGAATTGATATTCAATCAAGCGATTTATTTGATGCAAAGATATTTGGTAACTCGTGCACGGGCTCGTTCCTTCAGCTCTTAGGGAGTCGTCCGGAACAAAGAGACCTTCTAAACACGTGACACACATATTTATACAGAGCAATAGTAATAAAATGACGTAGGTAGATTCACACTCCTGGCTGGTCGTTGTTATGGAGGGGCGGTGTCGACTTCCCATTGGCTCTTGGCAGTGTTCTTCGTCCTCAGAGTCCAGCCCTCATAAGTCTGTGTGTGTTTAGGGTTAGCTGTTCTAACAAATGCGCTCGAGCTAATGTGTGTAATACAGCGTTGGTAATAAGCGACATCAAGAATATATTTCTTACAGTAGCCAGGGTGAAGTCTGAAATGTAAGAAGTGCAAGCCGATCCCTGTAGGGTGGTCGTGTAGGAAAGGTTATGGACTGGAGTACTGTGACTCAATATGTGCTGGTGAATGTCGAGAATTTTAGTGTTAAAAAAGTTCAAAAACGTATTGCACAATTCGGGGGAGGGGTCTGAAGGGAAGTTGTCAGGAGGAAGAAGTAAACTTTAATGTGGAAAAAATAAGCTTAGAGTTGTTTTTGCCAGAATTGATAATATCAGAAAAATACAATGTTCTGGCAACGGAAAGTGCATTCTTGTATTCCAAATGGTGATCTTTATAAGCTTGTGAGTGCGAGACTAGGCCTGTCCTTTTAAATGGACGATCAAGAATCTCCCGCTAGTTTTAAACTGGCGGAGTTCCGGGGTGTACCAGGGAATGGTGTCGGTAAAGGAGACGGAGTGTGTTTTTAACGGAGCAAGGGCGTCCAGGGAAGAAGAAAAGCAGTCATATTCCCCTAACTAACTAACTAACGGAAAACTGGACACTCAAATATTAGGGGAACATTAACTTTCTCTCTCCCTTGTTAGATGGGTAAATACGTATTATGTACATAGATAACACACACAGATCATATACCCTGCTGCTACTTATTATTATATATCCTGATATCTACCTCAAATCCCTGCACATTGTAAAAAAATAAATAAACGTAATTAAATACGTTTAATATTAAAATGATATAGTATTTGGGTTTTATTATTAGTTTAATTTAAATTGACAGTGTTTTAGATTGTGGAAAGTGCGACGCCGAATCCGTAACTAGATAAACAACCGGACGCTCGCGACGCCGACAAGAACGGACAAGATATTTCTCTAAGATCTAGCGAATAAGTTACTCATTTAGTTTGCTATCATATTTTAACTAAGCACATGACTGTCCCGTCAGAAAACACTATATAGGTACATTATTTAGTTAAGTTAGCTAACGTTAACCTCCCAGACAGTGAGGAAACGTGTCTTATTAGCTAGCCTGTCTGCCTTTAGCTAGCTAACCTACAGCTTGACACAATGCTTTTTGATGATGGCTTCAACTTCCACAGCTGACATAAAAGGTTTGTGACTCGGACGCTTAATGGAAGATAATTAGCTAGCTAAGCTTGAAAAGTTTAAATGTTTCTCAAAACACCTAGCTACTAGCAGAAGTTGCTAATTGTTAAGCTCACCCTGGACTGGAGTCAGACGTTAACATAATGTGTAGTTTACGGTGGCGATTTTAGCATGTCAATCTTGGTGGGGAAAACTCCCCAAAATGTTGAACGCATGCCAGCAAAGCAACTACACAACAATACATGAATTGTACTGTAACTGTGACAAACGGTGCCCACAAAATGTTAGGGCCTCCATAAAGCTGTCCCAACAGCAGGGTTTCCTTTTCAGCACCATGGAGTGAATGCCTTACCACTGCTATACCTGCTATGCCATGTCTGGCAGCCAAACCGTTTATTCAGCCTCATTTACTGCCTTTAAAAAAAACAGCAGTTATGGCTGACTTGCTTAAACAAATGTGGTTTCTACTGACAATTGAGATGTACAAACCATGGCATAATCAGGCCCCTGAGGACTGGAAGTGCCTAGGCCTGGCATAAGGGGTCGACGAGCGGATAAGAGACAATCCATTTCGATTAAGACATTAATGAGCGTGCTAGGACGGACGTAGTCAATATAACTATTTGTTCAGCACTTTTGAAATGTACAGTGACAGAATTCAGAACATGGGCCGTTCTTACAGTGTTCTCCCTGTACACCAAGTCAGAACCATAGGATAAATAAAGGGGGCATATAAGCAGACAATGAAAGCTCTTACAATATTCAATGATGACATTTATCTAAAACAGGTTATAGGCTACATGTGCACCACCAAGTCAGAACAGTAGACTAAGTTATGAGGGGGAAAGGGACACAATTATTAGAGTGAGGCACATGGGCTACTAACCACTTACTAGATAGATAGATAGGTACTTTATTTACACAACATACACTTAGTATTACTTTCTTATCTACAGTATACATATCTCCCTGGCATATTACACCATTTATGCAGCAGCATACAAGACATTTTTGGACTCACCTTGTGCTGCGCGGCGGTCCTTGAGGTCGGAGCTCTAGAAAGAGGAGTTGGATGACCGTTGAAAACTTATTTTCCCTTCTCAGAGCTATTTTTTTTTTTCAGTTCCCAGTTGTCTTGAACTCACTGAAGTCTGAGATTTCAGAGTTTCCAGTTGTTTTGAACTTGGCAGAAGTCATGCTGAATTGACAGCATGAATGTTTATCCTTTTAAGCTTGGAAAATAGACCCTTTAACCCAGACTTGGACCACACACCCACTCCACTGAATAACAGGCTAGTGATTGCTTGCTATCATTTATGCAGCAGCATACAATACATTGTTGGACTCCCCTTGTTGTGCTGTGCTCACTTGACCAGTGATTTCTTCCAAACCACTCATTGTTTAATTTGCGATTTCCTACTTTTTGTATAATGTTTATATCCAGTTGCCGATGTGCACCAATACGTTTTATCTATAATTTCTATTCATATGACAAGGATTGAAAAGGATTTGCAAGTAGATTGTCAACGTGATTCATGATGATGACTGATAGTTAAGATTTTGAAATATGTAGATTTTGATATATGTGATTTGACGTCATTTTATCTGTAGTCAATGACCTTGAGCCTTCTTGGATGGGCACTTCTAATGTAACTCTATGGCAGCACCCAAGGGCCTTGGGTGAGAAAGCAAGAAGGAGACCATGTTTGTATGCGGCTTTATTAACCCAATATTATAATTATTTACATTGTTTGCAAACTAATATGTGACATGTATTAATGCCAAAATAACATGCAAAACAGGCCCAAAAATTCTATATAATATACAATTCGTTTTTTTTTTTTTTACCTGCCCTGAATGAAAGGTCGACACTGGTAATTTAACCTTTTAAAAACAAAAACTGTTTCAAGTGAGCATTCAGCATGTCTGATGCTGAAAAATAAAGTACATTCTTGCCTACTTCACCCATATTTTTGTTTCTTTTAGCAAAGAAAGTAGTGTGTAGTTCCAGTAGTTAGCTACACCGCTACATGGCAAAAAAGTAGCTAGTAACTACTGGAAACACTAACAACGTTACCACCAAGCTACTGCAAAATGTAGTTAAATGACATGTAGTTGATTATATAGCTAACCTGACATAACCATGCCTAACCAAGTCATGATTTTCCCTCCCTCCCATGAACAGTGTGGCATGAGGGCGACAGATGCCTCGCTCCCAGCCCCAGAGATGGCACCCTACTACGAGAGGGGACAATCCAGAAACTCCCCTCCACATCTCACATTGAGGACATGGCACTGGTGAAGTTCACAGATCAAGATGAAGAAGAGGAGGCAGCCTTTCCTGTCTGTAAACTCCAGAGACCAGACACAAACCAGTCGTCCACCAGCGGAGTATCTGCCCAGGAGAAGCCTCTATTCCTCAGCAGCCAGACACCCCCCGGTCCATCAGAGCCCTTGGTGTTGTCACAGAGTGGTGTGGCAGTCCCATACACCATCAACAGGTACGTGAGCTGGGATTTTGCTGGTCTGCCCAGATTATATTTGCTGTATGAATGGGGATTAATCAGATGCCATCAACAGGTACCTGAGGTACTACCAGAAGGAAGGGATCCAGTTTATCTATGACAACTATGCCCAGTCCAGAGGATGTATCCTGGGAGATGACATGGGCCTGGGCAAGACCATCCAGGTAAAAAAAAAAAAACTAAACCTGATTTTTGACTGTATGTAGCTAGAGTATTAGCACTATTGGCGTTACCATGTGAAGAAAGACCTGCTGTTCATGGCTGATGTGTGTGTGTCTGTCAACAGGTCATTGGTTTCCTGGCTGCTGTGCTATGTAAAACAGGGACATGGGAAGACATTGAGAACAACAGGCCTCAGTTTCTTCTCACTCAGGTCCCCACAGAGCAATGCAAACCCCAAAAGGTAGATATTGAGCTACAGATTTCCCACAAGGTTAGCACTCTCTGTGGCTGATAACTGACTGATAGTTACAAAAATGTTAAAACCCACATGTGCGTGCCCATGCTCTCTGTTAGGGTCCTGTGTAGTAGGTGTTGTAATGTTCTCCATGGTTGTGCCCAGGTGTTCCTGATTGTGGCCCCTCTGTCAGTGCTGTATAACTGGAAAGACGAGCTGGAGACGTGGGGTCACTTCCGGAGCGTGGTGGTCCACGGTCTGAGGAAGGAGGAGGAGCTGGTTCGCATCCGGAGGGGACGCTTTGAGATCGCCCTCACCACATACGAGACCCTACGCCTCTGTCTGGAGCAGTTTAACAGGTAACGTTATTTAAGATATTTAGGTGTGTTGGCCTAGCCTGAAACCTCAGTAGACCCGTTTCGTATTCCTATTGTGAAACTCCACCTATTAGCCTGCCATGCATTTTGACTTTGGCCGGTCTTCCGTTCCAGCATTGACTGGTCTGCTGTGATAGTGGATGAAGCCCACAAGATCAAGAACCCCAACTCCCAGATCACTGGGGCAATGAAGGAGCTGAGGTGTCAGGTCAGAGTGGGCCTCACTGGCACCATCCTGCAGAACAACCTAGATGAGCTCTGGTGTGTCATGGACTGGTGGGTCTACACTGACACTAATGACTACTACTGTTTCTATAGCTGTTACTACAGTAAGACTGATGACCCTTATTTAGACCCTTTTTAGTGCAATGATGTAGAGTCGAGAGGTTACCAAAAGAAACTCCCAATACCCAGTACCACCATTTCCTTATAAACCACTCTGTCTTTGTATTTACCTACTTCCTTTGTGTACTTCAGGGCCATCCCTCGTTGCCTTGGCAGCCTGGGTAACTTCAAGAATAAGTTTTCGGACCCCATCGAACTGGGGCAGAAGCACAGTGTAACTAAGCGGGCCCTAGCGATGGGCAGGAGGGCGGTCCGGGCCCTGGCCAGTAAGCTCTCCCGTTGGTTTCTCCGGAGGACTAAGGCTCTTATCAGAGAACAGCTGCCCAAGAAGGACGACAGGGTGGGTGGAGACTTCTACACAGGGTTCATGTTAATGAAGTAGGTTTGTACAATTCTGGTAACTTTTCCAGAAGTCCTATTTGGAGTATTCCTGCTTATTCTCTCCTGATTTCAGGAATTTTCCAACAGGGATTTATGGAAAACCTGGGAATTTTGGGAAAGTTACTGGAATTTTGCAACCCTAATTTAATGAATTCTCTGGCCTTGAATGCGAATGTAACTGGTCTATTGGGGGGTTTCAAACATCTCTCTAAGTGAATGGGTCCTCCATCTATGGCCAGGTGGTGTACTGTTCATTGACGTCGTTCCAGCAGACGGTGTACCAGGCGGTACTGGACACAGAGGACGTCACCCTGCTGCTGCGCTCCTCAGAGAAGTGTGACTGTCACAGCGGACGCTCCCGCAGGAAGTGCTGCTACAAGGTCAGCTTATAACAGGAGCAGCTGTGTTATAACCTCTATATGACTATCTATGAACCTCTATGAAGAAATCTGTTTTGAACCGTTTTGCACTCTTTAGGTCAGTAAACATCATCAATCAAGCAGGGATGGAAACTAGTCACCTTTCGGCGAAATTTGCCATTTTGAATCCAAAATAGGTGACCTACGTGATTTGTTTAGATCTGATGAGAAGTAATTTTTTGGGGGGGGAATTTGGATCATTACTGTCTGTAAGCGAACAGGTGATGCGCGTTTGCAGCAATACTGGCTGTATCCAAGGCTCAGCCAATCGTTTACATAACAGAATGCAGTACTCGAGTGAAGAGAGAAGTTCTTACAGCATACAGCTTTCTCTCTGTTCTCTCTGGAAAGAGCGCATGCTCTGGTCAGCAGAGAGTAGAAAGGCAGTTTGCCAGTTACAGCACCTTGTCTCCTGAACGATAACGAAGAGAAAGGTGAGAAGCCTGACCACGGAGACGGGGGTTGAACAACATTAGCCAACTTAACGGATCAAATCATTTAGTTTATTGTGACAGCTAACGTTAGCTAGCTAGCTAACGTTAGTAACCTAACCAATTCGCTATAGTATTAACTGGTAACGTTATACGACTCGTTGCCGTTCCTCAAGTTATAACGCGTTAGTTGCCTACTGGACCCTGGCAATGTTAACTAGTTAACTAGCTAAAGAACTAACTACTATCTGTGAACTAATGTTTTCCCTCAACAGTATGTGATTCATTTTTAGAATGAGAGAATTAGGTGAAAATTTGGCGTTTCAGGGATGAAGTGTAGCTGGAGCTGGGCCTGGTTTAAACTGGATGCCACTATAGAGATGAAAGGAACAACACACACTTTCCCTCTTACTCACTGTTTCAGTACGGAGAATAAAAAGGGGTATACCAGGTGGACTCTCTACCTGAAACAAAGGGTATCATGCTCTGCTGGCACATTGTAGAACAGATGTCCACAGGCAGAAAGTGTACAATGTAATAATGTGCAGTGTAGCCCAAACATATTGCTTTTGTTGTGTTGAATTTGACAGTAACACTTGTGTGTGAGTGAAGGGGGATTATTACATGTTTTACTCAGTGAATGTTATTGTTGAACACATGTAGCCTTGAGCACTTGATCCATGTCTACTATATTGACCAATATAATAGAGCAACAATAGAATGCCTGTTTGTGGTCACATGCATTCTATTGTAAAGGCTGTCATGGCTAACTGCTATATTAGTGTATTGTTTTTTCTCAAGACTAGAGTGTGATTTCCAGTAAAGTCTAGGCAACAAATAGTATTGGATTGTTTTCTTTACATGTTTTAGGTTCACATGAACCACTTTATTTTGTGTGCAAAACTAACCAGACCCCTCTTTTACGCTGCTGATACTCTCTGTTTATTATCTATGCATAGTCACTTTAACTCTACCTACATGTACATATTACCTCAACTACCTCGACTAACCGGTGCCCCCGCACATTGACTCTGTACTGGTACTTCCTGTATATAGCCTCCTCACATTGACTCTGTACTGGTACCCCCTGTATATAGCCTCCTCACATTGACTCTGTACTGGTACTTCCTGTATATAGCCTCCTCACATTGACTCTGTACTGGTACTTCCTGTACATAGCCCCCGCACATTGACTCTGTACTGGTACTTCCTGTATATAGCCTCCTCACATTGACTCTGTACTGGTACCCCCTGTATATAGCCTCCTCACATTGACTCTGTACTGGTACTTCCTGTACATAGCCTCCTCACATTGACTCTGTACTGGTACTTCCTGTACATAGCCCCCGCACATTGACTCTGTACTGGAACTTCCTGTATATAGTCTCCTCACATTGACTCTGTACTGGTACTTCCTGTATATAGCCTCCTCACATTGACTCTGTACTGGTACCCCCTGTATATAGCCTCCTCACATTGACTCTGTACTGGTACTTCCTGTATATAGTCTCCTCACATTGACTCTGTACTGGTACTTCCTGTAAATAGCCTCCTCACATTGACTCTGTACTGGTACTTCCTGTATATAGCCTCCTCACATTGACTCTGTACTGGTACTTCCTGTATATAGTCTCCTCACATTGACTCTGTACTGGTACTTCCTGTATAAAGCCTCGCTATTTTTATTTTCTGTTTTTTTTCTTAACTTCTTAAAGCGTTGTTGGTTAAGGGCTTGTTAGTCAGCATTTCACTGTAAGGTCTACACCTGTTGTATTATTGGTTAAGGGCTTGTTAGTAAGCATTTCACTGTAAGCTCTACACCTGTTGTATTCAGCGCAAGTGACAAATAACATTTGATTTGATTTTACACAGAGAGACTGATCATACTCTTTGTTGTTTAATTAGTTAACCTGCATTTCCTCCTAGCAGGGATTTATTGCATGTTTCGGTGCAACAAAAAAATTATAACTTTTGGGCCGTCATCAGTTTGGCTCCCTGAGACAGGTTTGAATTAGTGTTTGGTCATTGTAGGTCACCTAGACTAAGCAATGGTCACAATGCTGTCAGTAATGTTGCCTTTATTGTGATAGGCCTACCCTGTGAGGGGATGTAAAGGCCAAGTGTTTGGTCTCTTGTAAATTACAGGTGAATGCTAGAGGTGTGCGTGTGACAGACCTGTACTTCAGTTACTTGACTATTCTCAGGAAGGTGGCCAACCACGTGGCTTTACTGCAGTCTAAGTGGAACACCAGCAGAAAACAGGTCAGTAATAACTAGTAAAGATCGAGTTATTGTTTTAATTGTGTTTGGTTTAACATCTGGACATACTGTGTTCTCTCAGGAACAGTATGTGAATGAGATCTGTGAGAAGGTGTTCCAGAACTTCCCTGACTTCACAGAGAGATGCAAGCAGGCAGCGTTTGAGGCCATGTCAGACCCCATGTACAGCGGAAAGATGAAGGTAGGTGGGTCACAAGGAAAAAAGTCATGTCACGTGAATGGCAAAGGCAGTTCAGTGGGCTCATATGTTCACATATAGTACCAGGTTGTATCAGGTTTTTAAGAGAAGACATTTGGATCCATGGTTGACATCCCTCCTTCTCTAAACCCTGTCATAGGTTCTACAGAGGTTGTTGAAACATTACGTGCAAAGAAAAGACAAAGTACTATTATTCTCCCTCTCCACTAAGGTAAAACGTTGTGTTGTGTTTGTAGCCACAGGGATTCTGTCATTTGTATGTAACTGTTTGTATGCGTTTGTGCTCGCGTGTCTCTGTGTGAGCGTGTCTGTTTTCCCACCGTTAATCTACACACATTAACCCATAATGACAAAGCAAAAACAGGTGTATAGTTTTTTTTGCTAATTTATTAAAAATAAAAAATTTACATTTACATAAGTATTCAGATCCTTTACTTTGTTGATGATTACAGCCTTGAGTCTTCTTGGGTTTGACGCTACAAGCTTGGTACACATGTATTTGGAGAGTTTCTCCCATTCTTCTCTGCAGATCCTCTCAAGCTCTGTCAGGTTGGATGGGTCGCTGCACAGCTATTTTCTGGTCTCTCCAGAGATGTTCGATCGGGTTCAAGTTTGGTCTCTGGCTGGGCCACTCAAGGACATTCAGAGACTGATGCAACTCCTGCGTTGTCTTGGCTGTGTGCTTAGGGTCGTTGTCCTGTTGGAAGGTGAACCAGTCTGAGGTCCTGAGCGCGCTGGTGCTGGTTTTCTTCATGGATCTTTGTACTTTGCTCTGTTCATCTTTCCCTCGATCCTGACTAGTCTCCCAGTCCCTGCCGCTGAAAAACATCCCCACAGCATAGTGCTGCCACCACCATGCTTTACCGTAGGGATGGTGCCAGGTTTCCTCCAGACGTGACGCTTGGCGTTCAGGCCATAAAGTTCAATCTTGGTTTCATCAGACCAGAGAATCTTGTTTCTCATGGTCTGAGTCCTTTAGGTGCCTTTTGGCAAACTCCAAGCGGGCTGTCTTGTGCCTTTTACTGAGGAGTGGCTTCCGTCTGGCCACTCTACCATAAAGGACTGGTGGAGTGCTGCAGAGATGGTTGTCTGTCTGGAAGGTTCTCCCATCTCCACAGAGGAATTCTGGAGCTCTGTCAGAGTGACCATCGGATTCTTAGTCACCTCCCTGACCAAGGCCCTTCTCCCCCTATTGCTCAGTTTGGCCAGGCAGCCAACTCTTCTTCTTCCATTCAAGAATGATGGAGGCCACTGTGTTCTTGGGGACCTTCAATGCTACAGAAATGTATTGGTACCCTTCCCCAGATCGGACAATTCCTTCGACCTTATGGCATGGTTTTCGCTCTGACATGCACTATCAACTGTGGGACCTTATATAGACAGGTGTGTGCCTTTCCAAATCATGTCCAATCAATTGAATTGACCACATGTGGACTCTAATCAAGTTGTAGAAACATCTCAAGGATGATCAATGGAAACCGGATGCACCTGAGCTCAATTTCTAGTCTCATAGAAAGAGTCTGAATACTTATTTAATATGGTATTTCATATACCATACATTTTCAAACATTTCTTAACCTGTTTTCGCTTTGTCATTATGGGATATTGTGTGTAGATTTATTTTTTTATTTAATATTTTCTAGAAAAAGGCTGTAACTTAACAAAATGTGGAAAAAGGGAAGGGGTCTGAATACTTTCCCAATGCACTGTATACTGGTGATAACACGCCCCATCACCAAAAGGAAGTGTTCTCCATGTGTTGTGTTAACCCTTTAGCTGCTGGACGTGTTGGAGACCTACTGCATGGCAGAGGGGCTGGAGTATAGCAGACTGGACGGCAACACCAAGTCCAGAGAGAGGCTGAAGATCGTCAAAGAGTTCAACATCTGCCCTGACATCAACCTCTGCCTGGTCTCCACCATGTTAGTGCCACTCCCACCACTCCTCATAGCTCTGCTTTAACAGAGCACAGCAATATGATTCTGTTGGATGTCCCAAATGGCACCCTATTCCCCACATCAGGGCTGTCTTAACCCTGTTCCTGGAGAGATACCCTCCTGTTGGTTTTCCAACCTGATTCAGCTTTTCAAGCAGCTAATTGTTAGAATCAGGTGCGCTAGATGAGGGTTGGAGTGAAAACCTACAGGATGGTATCTCTCCAGGAACAGGGCTGGACAGGGAATAGGGAATAGTGTGCCATTTGGGATGCAGATATGTTTGAAATAAGTGGACCATTTACTATAGGTTCGCTTGTCTGTTTCTCCCCTCAGGGCAGGGGGTCTGGGCCTGAACTTTGTGGGGGCCAACGTTGTGGTCCTGTTTGATCCCACCTGGAACCCTGCCAATGACCTGCAGGCAATTGACAGGTATGCTGCAATATCCATACACACCTTGTACTTACATAGAATGACATAGTCATAGAACCTTACAGGGTTCTTTCCAGTGGGTTGTATCATATTCTATGTCTGTATACACAATGCCAGAGTTAACAACAGTGATCTCTGTGCTGGTGTGGGACCCATAGGTCCCCCATTATGGCTTATTGACCTGAATGGGGACTTCTCTTCTATTCCTTTTTATTTCCATGGTGTGACCTCTCCTCAGGCTGTATTGTATAGGCCAGTGCAGGGACGTGACAGTGTGTGACCTCTCCTCAGGCTGTATTGTATAGTCTAGTGCAGAGACGTGACAGTGTGTGACCTCTCCTCAGGCTGTATTGTATAGGCCAGTGCAGGGACGTGACAGTGTGTGACCTCTCCTCAGGCTGTATTGTATAGGCCAGTGCAGGGACGTGACAGTGTGTGACCTCTCCTCAGGCTGTATTGTATAGTCTAGTGCAGGGACGTGACAGTGTGTGACCTCTCCTCAGGCTGTATTGTATAGGCCAGTGCAGGGACGTGACAGTGTGTGACCTCTCCTCAGGCTGTATTGTATAGTCTAGTGCAGGGATGTGACAGTGTGTGACCTCTCCTCAGGCTGTATTGTATAGTCTAGTGCAGGGACGTGACAGTGTGTGACCTCTCCTCAGGCTGTATTGTATAGGCCAGTGCAGGGACGTGACAGTGTGTGACCTCTCCTCAGGCTGTATTGTATAGTCTAGTGCAGGGACGTGACAGTGTGTGACCTCTCCTCAGGGCGTATCGTATAGGCCAGTGCAGGGACGTGACAGTGTTCAGACTCATCTCTCTGGGAACAGTGGAGGAGGTCATCTACCTGCGCCAGGTCTACAAACAGGTACAGTCATCCTAAGTCTTTCATCACAGTATGCTGTCTGCACATACACTAAATTGCTTTCCTGGAGGACTTGCTTGAATTGAGGATAAACACTCAATGTATTTTTATCATGAGCAAAAACTATTCGTTGGAAAGAAAATGTTGTGATCCATTTGATAAACACAAGAGACCAGCAAAATGGATTAAAGGGTGTGGCAGTAGCAGGAACCGTGATATCTAGTGGGCAAAGCCTGATACTTTCACACTAATTTATGGGGGCAAATGCAAGCTTCTTCAATGGCTAATGTCTCTGAACGGGGGGGAAAAACATCACCAAATTCACTGAGAATATATTACATAGTATGAATAAACAATACTCCAAGCCGCAGCTTCATACTACTGATACTATATAGCTTTGGGGGTTGTGTGGGTGACTTTTGACAATTATTTTTGGATTCTTCCCGTCTTTATCAGTGTTAAGATGAGGTTTTATCCAAATTGGATCTTGGATACTATATTTATTTAATATTATATGAATCCTATACATTTAAATTGGTGCAGTCAATTAGCTTAGTTTCTCAGATTAAATAATATTTCAACAAAATAATGTTGCAGGAATGCTTATCCTATATGTTCTTAACTACAGAAACCATTTTTAAAAAATGACTTGCTGAAATGAAATGGAACGACCCAGATGATATTGGTATTTAGATGGGGAAACCATCATTCTGACTCTAATGTTCTCTCCCTCCATCCCTGTCTGTGACTCTGCAGCAGTTGCAGTCTTCTGTGGTGGGTAAGGAGAGTGCCCGGCGGTACTTTGAGGCAGTGCAGGGGGCCGACGGCCAGAAGGGGGAGCTGTTTGGGGTACAGAACCTCTTCAGGCTGCAGACCCAGGGGACCTGCCTCACCAGGAGAATACTGGAGGTCAGAGGTCAAACAGCCTGAGTGCACAACCCTGGTACTGTGTGTTACATGTTTGTGTGTATTTCTATCTCTGCTTATGTACATGTATGCTCAAGTGTGTGTGTGCGTGTGTTCCTCTTAGCGGGAGGGACGTGTAGAGGTAGGAGTAATGACGGCCAGCACACACACAGGGGAAGAAGAAGAAGAGGAGGAGGAGAGGAAGAGGGAGAGCGTGAGTAACTGCCTTTCTCAGGGACCCGTGACAGGGGCACATGTCTTTCCCATGCCTCACTCCCTCTCCTTTCCCAGGCGGTCCTCTCATCCCTCCATTCCCACGTGAAAGAGACGATTCCTCAGGCGTGGGTCTTCCTGTCTCTCCTTCACCGGCCTCTTCTTACTCTTTTCTCTCCTTCTTTCCCCCTTTCCCCCCCCATCTCTCTCTCTCTCTCTCTCTCTCTCTCTCCCTCTCTCTCTCTCTCTCTCTCTCTCTCTCCTCTCTCTCTCTCTCTCTCTCTCTCTCCTCTCTCTCTCTCTGTGAAAGTGTCCCAACAGATGGACATAATTATCCTTCTGTAATGGCAGGACCAGACCACACTGAAGGCTATCTGTTCAGTTGTGTTGTATTTATTTACCCAATAGTTTGGCCTCTATCTACTGTGGCAGTTCCCAGCTAAGACCCATCACAACTGTCCTTTTATAAGGCCGGGTATGTACTGGGGCCATTCAGACTTTAACAGCCATACACAATACACCGGGGTGTAGTAACACACACTACGTAAGAGTCATCTGGTTGGCAAAAACCATAAGATTAGTATCGCTGTAGGTGGTCACACTCATAAAGATCCTCTCATAACTCCCATGCATGCTATAAAAGCTACAATGTATCCTATTGTTTTGTCTTCATGACTCACGGCATGTCACATTTATGTATGGAAGATTTATTGTTACAGGCATCTTTGCGTTACCAAGCACTGCTAAATGCTTTATGAATGATCAGCCCTGTTCTGTAGCCTGGTGATGCCGTCAGCCCCAGGTCACAACCAAATACAACATACAGAAGACTCCATAGCTTTGACAATCTCATTAGTGGTGCTTTTCTACCAAACCTAACGCAATGGTCAGTCTTAGCGCTGGCGGTAGCGCTATACGTCTTTAGTTTGTCCAAAATATTTTAGCTATTTTCACAGCGGGAATTATGAGAGCAATAGCTGGCTCACTGGCCAATTGACGTGTTTCATGGCTTGCCGGTCGTTGTCTCGCGATCTTTGCGCTGTCCAATTGGTCTGGGGCCATGGAATATTCTTGCCCCAGTCAATTGGTGATTAAAACTACAGTTTCTGAAATAGCATAGACTACAGTAGCCTAACGAGTAGTAACAATGGTAACAAAAACATCCAGTGTTTTCTCAATATGTTTGGAGTGTTGACAGTCAATATTGTTGTAATAAAACAAGGATAGGCCTACATGTCTTTATGCATTGAATGTGTGATGTGCGTTCTCAATAAAACACGACCTAGCCTAGGCCTACCGTTGATATGGCGTTATTGGACTGAAGCATGTCTTTGGTGACTGGACAATGGAGACGGATACAAGCCGAATGGAGCATGCACTGCAGGTATGCCGATGTGAATTGTGAATAATGAAAGGCCTCACGAGTAAACAATTTAAGTACCTTTTATAAATAAGGCTAATATATGAAAGGCACCCAACGTATTGTTGTTGAAGCAGCTTTCATAATACTAAGGTAATGGGAGCCTACTGAGTTTTTATTTTATCAAACGAAACAGGAAACAAGCAATTGTTACAGAAAAATAACTGAAATGTTTCTAAGTAGGAGGGTTACCGGCAACATCTCATCTCTCGCTCCATGATGGGCATATGAACATGTAGCCTACATGAAGGGTTTTTTACGCACATAACAATTAATAACAGGAGCTATCTAAAATAATGTACAATACATAGTATAAAATGGGGGATGTCCAGTCACTGTTTTGCTTCTTTTAAACTTGATCTTGTAATAAAGCTTTGGTGATGATTATAATTTTTTCTCACCAGCCAAACCCTTCATCAATAGTCCTGACTACTTAGCGAATGCATTGGGTAGGACAAAAAAAAAAACAGCCTTCGTTGAGAGGAGGGGAGGCTATGCTTGTTTTTTTTAAATCAAATTAAACAAAATGGGGGAAAACATTGTATTATATGAGGTTTATGAGGGAAAAAAAGCACCTCGCTCTTGTTCCATGTGCATATGAGAACTGTGCATCGCTTCCTCTGTCAAAATCCATGCCATAACCAACCCTGTTACCTCTAAGACCAGCCTTCAGTTGGTTTAAATATCCCCACCAGCGCAGCCTGAAATGGGCACTTTGGCCAATGTTTTTAACGACAAACCTCTGCCACCCCTCCCACCTTAGAGCAAGCCAGCTCATATAAGACAGGTAAATTACCAGTCCTGGTGCAAGTGTTGGAAAATAGCAGAGCGCTAGCTTTAAAAGGTTGAATTTGCCAACTATTGTGTGTTTCACAATCTTAACGGCAGCCGAAAATAGAGCCCTAGGTCTCTATACTTGTGGACTGAGGGCTTGACACTCTTTCCTTAGAACAATATTGGACATCAATAGAAATGTTCTTTTTTTAATATGAAGAATCCTTTGACCTTGTGTTGCAGGAGGCTGGGGAGGTTTCTGCAAGGGACCCCTGTGAACTGGGCAATGGTGGTGGGATCGGCAGTATAGGGGCCTCGGGACCACCGAGGGGAACACCCAGGGGAACATCCAAGGGGGTACTGGACTTCAGCAGTTGCAGTGAGGAGGACGAGGAGGGCAGGAGAAAGGTGGAGAAGGGGAACAGCTCTACCCCTCTTGGCCGACTCAGTCTCCTCCAGCATGGCTTCTCCAGGCTGCTCCAGAGGTCAGGGGTCAGGGCTGGGTCAGGGTCAGAATCAGGGGAGCATAGCCAGAGTGAGGGGGGAAGGAGTGATTCTGAGGAGGACAGGGATGAAGACACTTCTGCCATGGCACCAAAGGGACCCAGCACTGCAGGGAGTGGGGCCCCCCAGACCCCTACATTGGCCCCCAAGGGTGGGAACCACCTGGATGCAGCTCCTCTGAAGAACAACTGGGACGTCTCCAGTGTCTCTGAGGGAGAGGAAGAAAGAAATGGATGGAGAGAGAATGGACAGAGGGGGCGAGACCATGATCCTGTTACACTGTCAGGAGAGAGTGATGACATGGGGAGAAAAATACCAAATCTGAAACAAGGAATAAGGAGGGTGGAGGAGGACAGAGATGAAGATTCACCCTCCGAAGGAGGAAAACGATCTAACACTAAAACTCCAGTTCCCAGAAGGCACCAGGTGGTGTTTGACTCTGAGTCTGAGGATATTGACATAGACATTGAGGTGCTGACGAGATCTTGTGCACAAACCCATGTGCTTAAGAGACCCCCCGTACACCTAAGAAGGAGGGAGACGGGGAGAGATGGTGGTTGTAAGCACGAGAACAGCAACAGACCATTAGACCAGAGCAGAAGAACCAGACAAACAGAGGACATCGAGACTTTCACCTCCTCAGACGAAAACCACACTCCAGTCAAAAGAGTCCGATCTGTTACAGCCCCACAGAACCACAATCATGGCCCAGACCCACAGACAGACCGACACGGAGCAGGGACGTTTACAGGTCTGAAAAACCCAAAAGCGAACCAGACTGTCCCTTCTGCCAAAGGACTGCCCTGTGGAACGATTGACTATGTGTTAGGTGAGGTCAAAGTGGGATTTTCAAATAAACTGTCTTATCTTGTGTGCCAGCAAACATCAGGGTCTGTATTCATAAAGCATCTGAGTAGATCAGGACGGCTACTCTGAGATGCTTCATGGATATGGGCCCAATTCTATACCGAGAGTAGAACTTGCATATAAGCACAGACTTCCTCCTATTCTTGTGTGTGTTGTAGGTGGTGTACAGGAGGTGGTATACACCCACTCTAACCAACATGTGGTGGGCGGGAGCAAGGCCGAGGAGCGAATCAGCAGAGCTGCTCTCAGAGACGTGTTTGAACGCAGGAAGTACTACCAGCTTCCAGCCAATGAACTCCGGGACACACAGGAGGTACACACCTACTACCTTGTGAAGCCCAAACAAACCAACGAGTTAATAGTCTAGTGTCCTATTCCAAATCAGCTCCCTAACCCCTTTCCCTTGTCCATCCTTATCAGTGTGATTAGAAGAAACTTAACAAGTGTGTGTGTGTATTACAGACCCAGTCCAAGCACACTCCACCATTCCATACTTCTCATAGTGATGTTGGTTGGGTGGGAGCGGTCCAGAGGGTTGTGCACAGACCCAGTGTGGACTACCCAGTCACACACGCCATCAGAAGTGTCCTCCACCCCACCCGACACACCACCGTCATCATCGGAGAGACCCCCAGAACCATCCGAAGGTGAGGGGAGGTATTCTTGGTAGAGCAGGGCAGAGGGCCTAGTCTAACCACCGCTATGATGTGGAGCGCCCTCAACTGGTACTGTGACCACCTCTGAGCTAACCCTCTCAACCATTTCCCAGAACCTTGCCAAAGATTCGCCAGTTGTGTTCAGGCTCTACAGTACAGCCTTTCCCCCTCCAGTACCAT
The DNA here is from genome assembly GCA_023634145.1 of Thymallus thymallus. Lineage (NCBI taxonomy): Eukaryota > Metazoa > Chordata > Actinopteri > Salmoniformes > Salmonidae > Thymallus > Thymallus thymallus. The sequence goes on along the minus strand of CM042401.1, from coordinate 1,498,510 downwards.
AGTTCTGCAGAGACTCCCAGAATATGGTTAGTTCCTGTTTTAATGGCTGTGACAGAATATGGTTAGTTAGGGACTTGCTTCCATTCAACCACAAGAGCATTAGTGAGGTTGGGCACTGATGTTGGGTGATTAGACTTGGCTCGCAGACGGCGGTCCAATTCATCCCAAAGGTGTTCGATGGGGTTGAGGTCAGGGCTCTGTGCAGGCCAGTCAAGTTCTTCCACACCTATCTCGACAAACTATTTCTGTATGGATCTCGCTTTCTGCAAGGGGCATTCTCATCCTGAAACAGGAAAGGGCCTTCCCCAAACTGTTGCCACAAATTTGAAAGCACAGAATAGTCTAGAATGTCATTGTATGCTGTAGCGTTAAGATTTCCCTTCACTGGAACTAAGGGGTCTAGCCCGAACCATGAAAAACAGCCCCAGACCATTATTCCTCCTCCAACGCGTTTCCTCTGATCCAGAGTCCGATGGCGGCGAGCTTTACACCACTCCAGCCGACGCTTGGCATTACGCATGGTGATCTTAGGCTTGTGTGCGGCTGCTCGGCCATGGAAACCTATTTCATGAAGTTCCTGACAGTTCTTGTGCTGACGTTGCTTTCAGGGGCATTTTGGAACTCGGTAGTGAGTGTTGCAACAGCACTTACAGTTGACCGGGGCAGCTCTAGCAGGGCAGAAAACGATCTGGCTTGTTTAAAAGGTGGCATCCTATGACGGTGCCACGTTGAAAGTCACTGAGCTCTTCAGTAAGGCCATTCTACTGCCAATGTTTGTCTATGGAGATTGCATGGCGGTGTGCTTGATTTTCTACACTGGTCACCTGTAATTTGAAGGGGTACTTTTGTATATATAGTGTATATCCATGTAAAATGTAACCCATGAAGTATGAAGCACACCTACTTTCAAGGCAACATTTTCCTATTTCTAGTAGTTTCTAATGTTATCACGCTACTTTCCTACGCTCTCTGGGCCGAATCCTGCGTGTTTGTGTGTGTTCCCCATGTAGGCAGCAGCTGGAGGAGATGGCGTGTGTATTTGGATCCGGTTCATTGAGACAGTTTGCTGAGGAGGTTCTGAGGAGTACCTCTGTCCAGAGATTGGCTCAGCTACGACAGTACTACACTGACCAGGGCCCTGAGCTGGCTTCCATCATCAGGGAGAACTTCGCAGAACCACACAGCCCAGCCCAGCCCAAAGTTGACAGGACAGCCTCAAAGCCTTCCTCCTCCTCTACAGCCAAACACAGACTCAGCTCCAAAAGGAACCAGAGAGCTGCTCTAGAACCCAAAGCAGAGCCTAGAACCCCACATAGGTCCGTTCCAGAACCCCAGAGGGATGTTCCCTCTCCTGACACCAGAAGAGGGAGGAAGAAGAAGAAGAAGAGTGGTAATAGTGGAACGTCCAGAGCTGCTCAGCGCTCGCCCTCAGACCTGGACAACAGTAAGAGTAGTCCTATGGGACCTGGGGCCTCTGGAGCTCAACCTGTTTCCTCCTCCTCTTCTTCGGCTCTCAGTCATCCCCAGGCTAAGCCCACAGCCAGCCCCCAGGGAGGGAGGAGCGGCCTGCTGTCCTCCCCCAGGAAGAGTGAGGCTGTGGGAAGGCATCGGTACAGAGCCCAGCCTTCCTCTCCCCCTCCGTCGCCCCCCAGCCAGCAGGTCCTCCTCTCAGAGCTGCTAGGAGACACCTCCATCCTGGACGACCTGCTGCGACCCAGAAGCAAGGCCTTCTCAGAGCCTCAAAGGGGCTCCCCAAAAACCCCTACCTCACGGGTTGTCTTTACACCCACTTCTCACTCTGCCACACCTGCCTCCTGTCCCCGTAGAACACCCCCAAAACCACCCAGCACACCCCACGCTCGGCCCCTCACAACACCCGTCCCAGGCCCTTCTGCTACGACTACTCCCCCCTTTCAATCCATCACCACACCCCTCACACACCCCTTTACACCACTTTCCTCTCTAGCCCCAGAGAGGTCAAAGAACAGCCGCAGAGACTTCTGGGACATTCTGGAGGAGGGCAACGAGGAGAGGATCAACAAACTGACTGACCTTTCTGAGGTAGAGAGGGTGTGTGAGAGCACTAGCGTCAGGGCCAGAGGAGGAGAGGAGAAAGGGAATACGTCACTCTGGAAGACGAATGACAAGTTCCTGTGGAAGAAATGATTCTGGGGGAGAGATGATGACATGCACGTTAGTTTTTTTATTCTTGTGCTTTTTTAAATAACAAATTAAACACTTTTAACATTTAATAGTCTTGGTTAATGGAACCTGTCCTTAAATTATAGATGGATAAATACTTGTGTGTGTGTGTGAAGTCAACAAACCATGTGTGTGCATGCTGATATACAGTATGTTTGTGCAGTATGGAAATTTAATTTAATTCAGAAAATGATTGCCATGTGCTATTGACTTGGGCCAGGCATGGTCTGACTGTGTCAGTGGTGGAAACCCAAGCTGCCTGCTGAACTCATTAGTGACCGCCAGCCTGAGGATCTCATGTCTGCCCACTTACATAGCAGGACCCTTGGTGGTCCTAACAAAAATATCCCTTTTAAATGACCTGTCATTTTGAGGCCCAAATCCCCCCATACTCCCCCTCTCGCTCACGCACTCAGTCTTTATCTATGTCTCTGTCTTTGGCAGTACAACATGTAATCCTCTAACCTATTTGAGGGCCAGGCTTTGACTGGTTTGCCTATATATTAATCCTCAATAGACTGTGTGTATGAGAAGTGGCTGTCTGGGGGGCAGGGCCTCTGGTGGGTGCATGCATGTCTGGGCGTTCCCTCCCACATCAGTACTCTGTAATGTGATAGGCTGTGGTTGGGCTCAGCTCTGGAGGCTGCTGCTGCACCATTAGAGAATGAGCAATTATCTTCTGAAGGAAAAAGGGAGGTTGAGAAAAGAGCTGCTGAACCCCGCCCCCATTTCCCCCTTCACACCACAGGCACCATCCAAAAGGCACCCTATTCCCCACATAGCGTACTAGTTTTAGGGCCCATAGGCACTATATAGGACATAGGGTGCCATTTGAGACGGGCCTTCAACCCATCAGACTGATGCTTCCCTTCATCTCACACTTCTGTCATCCAGTGTCTATTGCAGATGTACAGTGTAGTTGGTGCATCTACAATCTTTTGCATGTAGAGAACCAGTAGTATTTGGATGTGCCCCGTCTGTGGGTCCTGGCCCACCATTTTGGGGACCACTGATGTATACTGTACCATCTCTGATAGTCACTGTATAGAGGTGTGTGTGAGAGAGAGAGAGAAACGCAGCTGTTTGACCTCTTTCAGCTGTTGCGCTGAGGTAAGCAGAGCCCCTAAGGGATCAGCTCTGTTAATGTGTTTTGTTTAGCTGAAATGAGAAAGTGCTGATATCCATCAATAAACAACAAGACAAATACATGCCTCAACAGAACACTCAGCTCTGCTGCCAAAGCTGTGTGTGTCCCTTCTGGGTGGTAGAGGAGGAACACAGACAGGCCACACAACTGCCGCACCTGTTCAAATCCGAGCCTGAATAGAATAAAAATACCTTTCTATATCTCTCTCTCCCCTCCAAACCCACGCCACACCAACAGATTCCCATCTACCTCCCCTTTCTATATCTCTCTCCCCTCCAAACCCACGCCACACCAACAGATTCCCATCTACCTCCCCTCTCTGCTCAGTCTGGTTCAAGATTTTAGAAATGACTAAAGAATGACATCATCCAGTACATCAATGCCCGATGATTCCCAATGTTGTCCTGTCTAAATACCATCTAAAAGGATGTGAGGAATACAAACCCAGTGCTGTTCCAGCCGCTGTGTGATGGTTGTTAAGAAATAAAAACAGGTGAAACATGTTTAGCAAGAGACACTGAGGATTAAAATAAACAAGTACAAGAGTCAGAGCTGTTTGTGTTCACTGGATTATGGGTCCATCTGTCTACCATCATTATGGGTCCATCTGTCTACCATCATTATGGGTCCATATGTCTACCATCATTTCATTGTTTTACTGTATTTCATAGTTTTACTAACTTTCTCTGTGTGTCAGGCCGGTGAGAGGACATTTTGGATTCCCTGTCACAATTACCCAAGTGTCTGTCCATCCATCTATCTGACTGGCTGAATTTACTTGCAGAAGTCAGGGAGAGACAGACCGAGAGTTTGGTTTGATTGGTGAAAGTCAGGGAGAGACAGACCGAGCGTGTGGTTTGATTGGTGAAAGTCAGGGAGAGACAGACCTAGCATGTGGTTTGATTGGTGAAAGTCAGGGAGAGACAGACCGAGCGTGTGGTTTGATTGGTGAAAGTCAGGGAGAGACAGACCGAGAGTGTGGTTTGATTGGTGAAAGTCAGGGAGAGACAGACCGAGAGTGTGGTTTGATTGGTGAAAGTCAGGGAGAGACAGACCTAGCATGTGGTTTGATTGGTGAAAGTCAGGGAGAGACAGACCGAGCGTGTGGTTTGATTGGTGAAAGTCAGGGAGAGACAGACCGAGAGTGTGGTTTGATTGGTGAAAGTCAGGGAGAGACAGACCGAGAGTGTGGTTTGATTGGTGAAAGGAGGCCTTTCCTCTCAGGTATCTACACAGACAGAAATAACAAATAACTGCCAAAATGAAGGAAACACTTGTGTAAATGAGGGATACAAAGTATATTGAAAGCAGGTGATTCCACACAGGTGTGGTTCCTGAGTTAATTAAGCAATTAACATCCCATCATGCTTAGGGTCATGTATAAAAATGCCCAGCTGCCCATTATTTTGGCTACCTTGGCTAGAAGAGTGACTTTGAAAGAGGTTCTGAAAGGAACATAAGGGGTTTAAAGGGTGTGTGTGTCAGTCAGATCTCAGCCCAACTAAAAGCTTGTGGAAGAATGGTGTTGCATCCCTCCAATAGAATTCCAGACGCTTCTAGAATCTATGCCAAGGCGCATTGAAGCTGTTCTGGCGCCTTGTGTTGGCCCAACGCCCTATTAAGACACTTTCTGGTGTTTCCTTTATTTTGGCAGTTACCTGTCCGCCTGCTGTATTGGAGCTTGCAGCTCTTCATGAGGAAGTTGAGAAAAGAAGACAATGGTACCCTTGGCAGAATATGGGCTTTTTGCGCCTCTATGTAGCATTGTTTTAATTTAATGTATTTTGCATGTGGATTTAGAAGTCATTTAAATAATACATTGGCTGCTTTTAGCCAAAAAACTCATTGAGTAGTTTGATTAATAATATTCCTAAAACAATCCATTCCTCATCTCTGTCCATCCAACCATTCCTCCCTTCTCATTATTGATGTGTTCTTTCAGCGATTTCAGTTATTTTTCCTTATCCTCTCACCCACTCACATTACCCTCTTTTTTCTCTCTCTCTCTCTCGCTCTCTCTCTCTCTCTCTCGCTCTCTCTCTCTCTCTCTCTCTCTCTCACTCTCACTCTATATATTTTTGCTTGCCATAATATTTACCATCTTACCCCTTCCCTTTTTGGTTGGATATGTTACACACACAGACACACATGATTTTGAATAAGTGGCTGTTACTGTGTATGTACTATGTTTACTACTACTGCGTTCATTACACGGGTATTCAGTAAATGAGAGTCCATGTAGTGAGTGTGTCTCAGTCTCATTAAGGCCTATAGATGACTCAGCAAGCAAACAACTCCATCAAGGGGGGGAATATCCCATAGTTGTTACGGTAACACGCCAAGGAGGTCTCTGAATGAGAAACCCCCCCCCCCCCCTCATTTCATTAGAAAATTACACACCATTGGTCAACCATTCCTGTCTTGGTTTCCTAGGAGACCCGTTAGCTGTAACTGAGTCTAATTTCCTAGCTGCTGGGACCTTCCTCTCCTTATTGTTCTACATCATAATAGAGCTAGGCTGGCTACACTCACACACAGGAATAATCATCCTGCTTAGTCTCTGTTTCCTAAACAGGTCTGGAAACAGAGTGGAAGTCCACTGCCTGAATATTAATGATCCACTGGTGAGACAACCAAAATGAACTTAGATCTGCTTGAAACCTTCATTCCTCATTCTCCACACTTAGACGGAATGACCGCTGTGAAATAGTTAACGTGTGGTTCTATGATAGATTAGGGTTTATAAAATAAGGTCAGTGTCCTCGTGCTTCTCGTACTCTCTGAACCCCCTCATGTCAAACTGTAAAAGGTGAGACATAGCGAGGGAGGTCTCCTTTCAAACAGGACAAAAGCAATGGAAAAGTGCGTTTCCGTAGAGTAAATATTTGGAGTAGGGAGATCTAAACGTTGTGAAGAAAGGCATTTCTGGGCCGTGTCTGTAGCGCTGCCAAAGGGGCCTGCTTCATCTGTCTGTAGCGCTGCCAAAGGGGCCTGCTTCATCTGTCTGTAGCGCTGCCAAAGGGGCCTGCTTCATCTGTCTGTAGCGCTGCCAAAGGGGCCTGCTTCATCTGTCTGTAGCGCTGCCAAAGGGGCCTGCTTCATCTGTCTGTAGCGCTGCCAAAGGGGCCTGCTTCATCTGTCTGTAGCGCTGCCAAAGGGGCCTGCTTCATCTGATCCATTGTTTAGTGAACAGGGGGCTTGGTAAGCAAGCAGCTCGCTGGCCCCTCTCCTCTCCCCCCAGCTGTAGCCTCTCCTGTGTTTATGTTTGCAGGCCTACAAAAGCAAAGCCCTGCCATATGTGAGTGGAGTAAAGTGCGCTCTGCTCTCTCTTGTGTGCACACTGGCATTCTTTCCTTTTTTTCCTTTCCCTCTCCCAGCCGGCTTGCTGACAGTGCACCTTCTCCTTGACAGCATCCTGTTTAGGAGGAGATGAAGGGTACGAATTATCCTCTTGAGTTTCAAAGATCTGCGTCGAGGACAGGATAGATAAGTGGTATTACTTCGGAGGGAAATAATTAGGCCTTGAAACGCAGTGAAAATTGTTGATGTTCACAAAAACAAAAGTTGAGGGACAAGGTGGTAATTATGTCACAGAAATACATAAACTGGGGGCCAAAAGTTTGGAATATTACTCATTCAAGGGTTTTTCTATATTTGCACTATTTTTTACATTGTAGAATAAAAGTGAAGACATCAAAACTATGACATAACACATATGGAATCATGTAGTATCCAAAAAAGTGTTAAATCAAAAATATATTTTATATTTGAGATTCTTCAAATATCCACCCTTTGCCTTTATGACAGCTTTGCATACTCTTGGCATTCTCTCAACCAGCTTCACCTGGATGCTTTTCCATCAGTCTTGAAGGAGTTCCCACATATGCTGAGCACTTGTTGGCTGCTTTTCCTTCACTGATGTCCGACTCATCCCAAACCATCTAAATTTGGTTGAGGTTGGAACCAAAAATCTCAAATTTGGACTCCAGACCAAAGGACAGATTTCCACCGGTCTAATCACCATTGCTCATGTTTCTTGGCCAAAGCAAGTCTCTTCTTCTTATTGGTGTCCTTTAGTTTTGGTTTCTTTGCAGCAATTCGACAATGAAGGCCTGATTCACACAGTCTCCTCTGAACAGTTGATGTTGAGATGTGTCTGTTACTTGAACTCTGTGAAGCATTTATTTGGGTTGCAATCTGAGGCTGGTAACTCTAATGAACTTATCCTCTGCAGCAGAGGTATTTCTGGGTCTTCCATTCCTGTGGCGGTCCTCATGAAGCTGGTTGAGAGAATGCCAAGAGTGTGCAAGCTATCATCAAGGCAAAGGGTGGCTACTTTGAAGAATCTCAAATATATAATAATATATTTTGATTTAACACTTTTTTGGTTACTACATGATTCCATATGTGTTATGTCATAGTTTTGATGTCTTCACTTTTATTCTACAATATAAAACATTTTGCAAATAAAGAAAAACCCTTGAATGAGTAATATTCCAAACTTTTGGCCCCCAGTGTATGTCAGAGAATGTATGTTACAATATTTATTCTTGTGTGTCAAACTGACAAGCTCAACACATTCCTCTGATTGAGAAAAATATATTGTCATGGTTCCTGTCCTGGCTGTCCTAGTTTAGCCCTGAGGACTATTCTGGGCCTGCCTGTGTGTTGAAGTGAGTAGTCCGGCCTGGTTCCTAACCATGCGTGTTGGGTGGGCCGTGGTCACTGTTGGCTTGTTTTGGATGTTCCTCTGAACCTTTCCTCTGTTTACTGAAACAACAAGCACTCAGTGGTCAGAGTGGAGCGCCGTCACGAAGGACACATCTTCAAAGACTGCTCCCTCAGCACCCTTAATTCCCATGGCTATGTCTATCTATCTCTCTCTGTCTCTCTCTCATTCTCTCTCACTTCACTCACCCATCACAATATAATTTGATCCATGAAAGGGCTTTGAAATAGAAAATTGAAAGGGTGTATTTAACATTTTCAAGGTCCCACCACAGAATTATCTAGTATATCAGGTGTGGAAAGTCCCATCTGTGGAAAAAATAACATTTTATTTCAGCTGAAAGTTATATTTATTCATCCTTCAAAGTGTCGGTTGGAAGGAGAACGCACAATAGCCTGAGTAACTACTAGCCTATATTAAAGAGATCTATCTGTGGAAATTCCCTGAGTTTTTATTTTATTTGCTATAGCCATGGAGTCATGCTGAGACCACGGTCTATTTGCAGATAAGCCCTGCATGAACACATCAATAAACAACAATTACTCTATAGATATCTATACTGAACAAAAATATAAACGCAACATGTAAAGTTTTGGTCCCATGTTTCATGAGCTGAAATAAAAAATCCCAGATATTTTCCATATGCACAAAAACCTTATTTTTCCAAAATAATTTGTGAACAAATTTGTCTACATCCCTGTTAGTGAGTATTTCTTGTTTGCCAAGATAATCCATCCACCTGACAGGTGTGGCATATCAAGAAGCTGATTAAACAGCATGATCATTACACAGGTGCACCTTGTGCTGGGGACAATAAAAGGCCACTCTAAAATGTTCATTGTGTTGTTTTGTCACACAACACAATGCCACAGATGTCTCAAGTTGGCATGGTGACTGCAGGAATGTTGCCAGAGAATCTAATGTACATTTCTCTACCATAAGCCAAAATGAAAATTATTCAATTCTGAAAGATACAATTCAACCAGAGAGCGTCCTTAGATCATGGGAAAAGGCCGCACTTGACCGTTGCACTTGAATCATTCCCATGGTGAATGGCTTGGCCGACTACACTATGAAACCACACACTATTGCAGACTTTGATATTACCGGCCGAGGAAGCTGACTGAACGACTCAAAAACTCCCCAGTTTATGTTCACCAAATGGACGTTAGCTGTGAGGGCCGAGATGCCCATTTGTTTTTTGCACAGAACGCAAAAATATACCGCAGCAGGTAACTTCGATTGTAAACTACATCAAACCACGTCCACTGCGGGCATGCCTGTTAGCAAAACTATGTGGAGATATGGGATCAGAGCATGACAATGTTAAATTTCATAAAGGAGGATTGGTGGTTATCGAGGGGCAGTATTGGAAAGATTTTTCGCATTGAGAGGGAGTGTTGTCATTCACAATGGATGTAAATACTGACTTTCTGTGTAATGAAAATGTGTCTCCTTGCCTATGCAACAGACATATTTGTAAAACTGAATGAACTGAACGCAAGCATGAAGGGGAAATACAAAAACATTTTACAGATATAGTGACCGAATCAGTGGATTCAGAGGAAATAATTCTTATTGGAGAGAGAGTCTTTCAAAAGTGAACCATGGCCCTTTACCTCGGCTGTGCATGTTTATAATAGCAAACAGCCTCAGTAAGTGCCCCAAACGAGTGCTGGCTGCACACCTCCAACGCTTGGGAGAGCATTTTGGGGCCTACTTCCCAATCCGTTTGAATGTGATCCTGGCTCAGTTGACATGCCAGTAAGTGAAACCGAACAGCTGATCGAGCTGTCATGTGACCAGATGCATTCGCAGGTCGCTATGGAGGAGTTCTGGTTCCTGACTCAAAGGGAGTACCCTGCCATCTGCCTCTGAGCATTAATGTCACGTTCAAAACAACTCGGAACTCCAACTGGGAAAAATATTTTTGAACCGTCATCTAACTCGGGAACTCTGGGCCTCTGTCTAGAGCTCAGAATTTACGACATGAAGATCACTGACCTTAGGATTTGACCTCGCACCATAAAATTCATGGTACCCTTCGCCAGCTCATGTCTGTGTGAAGCTGGATTTAGTGCTCTTGTCTGCATGAATTAAAACCAAATATTCATCCAGGTTGGATGTGACAGCAGAGATGAGGTGCACACTGTCGACCACGCCCCCTGACTTTGAGAAGCTCCGACGAGACATTCATCAAGCCACACCCATCTCATTAGTGGTGGTGAGATAAGATGCATTACGTCAGACTAATTAACTGTTTTAGCCCCACATTAAAAATATATGATGGTGAGTTGAGAATACAATCAGAAATACTGTTAGAATGTTTTGCAGTTGACTGCCATAGCACCAAATTAAAAAGTTGGCTGTTAATTACATAATTATTTTCTCATGGTTGGGGTTGTGAGAATTTTCTGATATCAAAATGGGGTTGTGGGCAAAACAAATGTGGGAACACCTTCCCTAGAGGCACCAACTCCACCAAGGGGTTTTGGAGATAATTTAACATGTTAGCCATCCCTTAGTCCAGGTTTGGTCATTTGTTCGTCTGAAGGTTCACAATGAAGTAAAATAAGGCAGAAGTGTATGCCAGAGGGCTTTATAAACAAAAAGAGTGAGATGTATCGATATATGAGACTTCAAAGAGGGCCAGCCTACTTTCTGATACAAAATGCAATGATGTCTACTGAACCTTTTGCTCGCAATAAAGCGCAATGAACTGCGTACAATGGCTTCAAACAGTGTCAGCTGCACTCATATAGACGAAATCACCATAGTAAATAACCGGAATGAATGTTGACTGAATTACTTGTTTTCTGCTATTTAACTAAAGACAGGACCTGTTCCTATATAATTTCTTAACTTCGTCATCAACATGCTTTTTGAAAGATAGTTTTCCTCAATCCAGAGGACCAGATATTTATAAGCAGGGACATGGTCAATGAGGGAACCATCCAAAGTACATACTGTATATGCATAAATCATCAGATTTTGGCAGTGTGTTTTGGAAAATAACATATAATTGGCTTTGCCTGCATTAAGTACCAATTTCAGTTCAACAAAGGCTTTCTACAGGGCAATAAAGGCAGATTGAAGCTCTGACAGAGCCTGGTCAGCTGTGGGGACAATAGCATAGACCACAGTGTCATCTGCATACAGGTGAAAGTAATATTTTATAGATAAACCAATATAGTTCATGTAAATAGTGAAAAGAACCGGACCAAGAATGGATCCCTGTGGGACACCTTTTGTTATGTCCAGGAAACCTGATTTAACACCTACAATAAATACACTCTGTGTTCTGTAATTTAAATCATTTTCAAACCAGCTACATGCAGCCTGGTCTATACCAATTGATGACAGCCTCTGAATAAGTAATGAGTGGTCCACAGTGTTGAATGGATTAGACAGGTCATTAAAATGGACCGCACAGTGTTTCTTCTTCTCCAAACAATTAAGAACATCATTTTAAACCAAAGAAGTAGCAGAGATGGTGCTATGACCTGGTCTGAAACCTGACTGGTGTACATTTCGAATACATTTTGTAGTTAAAAATAACCTAAGTTGAGTATTTACCAAGAATTCTAGAATATTTGCTAGGCAGGAGAGTTTGGAAATGGGCGATCATTATTTAGGTCACATGGGTCACCACCTTTTTGAAGGGGGATTATACAGGCTGCCTTCCAGACCCTGGGGATGGTACCGTACATAATTATAAAGTTACAAATATGTGTCAAAGATTCTGCAATCAGAGGAGCGGAAAGCTGCAGCAAGAAAGGATCAAGCAAATCAGTCCAAGTGTATTTTTTTTTTTACATCAATCTTGCGCAAGGCGTTTAGCACATCACAAGTAGAAAGTTGTTGAAATGAAACAATGATTCAATATAAATTGATGTAACTTCCATCGAGACAACTAGAGGCTGGGAGAGGGGCAAGCAGTCGACTGGCTGACCAGGGTCAATTACACCACCATTTCTTTCAAATAAAAAGCCTGCTAAGATAAGATGCTGATTAAAAGCATCTCTTACAGATACCTATTTTTTTTCTCAGTAATGATGCCATAGAGTCTGGCATCAGGATGAATTGGGACAAATGGTGCCATTGGAACTGCAGTGAAAAGTGTATATTTAATGCCCTCTCCTGGCTATTGTGGCCATAGCAGTGGCCATAGAAGAAACAGAACCACAAGTGCTGGGTCGTATTCAAATGGGGAGGGACTACCTGAACTTTTCCAGTAAGAAACACTCCCATTGTGAAACGTTTTGATATTGTGTGTACTGATGAATAGGACACTGTTTCGTACTGAAGGATAGGAGGTCAGTTACAAATCTGTTCTTCATCAGTTGATTCTATTCAGTCATTGCATTGTAACCATGGTTCTGGGATGAGTCAAAATCCATAATAATGATCAAGACAATTGAATCCCAAACATCCATAGATTATTTATCAACAGGTTAGGGCTAGGGTAAGATTGAACCTGGGTGTCCACATAAAGCTACCCAGCTAACAATTTCTAGGTTGAGAAAACGTTTTTGTAATGTTAACCGTAATGTTCCCATAATGTTTGAATGTGTCCAGTTTTCCATTAGTTAGGGGAACATTCTATCCATGTAAGCAAAAGTCTTCTGAGAAACGTTGAACATGTTTTGGTGTTAAAGTCAAGTGTGTTAAAATCTATCTATGTGTCCTTGAGCAAGGCACTTAACCCTAATGTTCCTTTGATGTGCAAGGAATATTTCCAAGAGAACATTCCCTTAATGTCAAATAGAACGTCTCATAATTTAACATAGTAATGTTCTAGAGTTAGGAGTAGGGCGGTGCCAGCGGTCTGTCAGGGGAGGAGGACATGTAGGCAGTGTGTAGGCAGTCATTGTAAATATGAATTTGTTCTTAACTGACTTGCCTAGTTAAATAAAGGTTCAATAATAACATTATTTTTTTAAAGTCAAGCAGAACTTATATAGAACGTGGTTACAATGTTCTCTAAATATACAACATTAATGTTCTACACTCGTTTTATGGGACATAAATATTATCCTAAACCCACAGAAAACTGGACACATGAACATTCTTGCAACGTCCCATACAATGCGTCTATAACATTCATATGTTAAATTATATGAAGTTCTAGAACATTACTATGTTAAATTATGAGACGTTCTATTTGACATTAAGGGAATGTTCTCTTGGAAATATTCCTTGCACATCAAAGGAACATTCCTATGAAAACGTTAGTTGACCTAATGAGACTCTTAAGGGAACATTCTCTAAAGTTGTGGGAATGTTTGTTGTTAACTGGGTAGTTAGGGTTAGGGCTGGGTGGATTGTGGCTGTAAGTACAATTTATTACCATTTTACCACTTTTATCCTACTTTCTATCCTACTCCTCTTTGAGAACGGTAAGGTGCAGGAGCCAGGCTCTGGGTAGCTCTGGCTCAATTTAACCACCACTAATAATAACAAATAACAGACCCCTAACTTCCTGTTTCTGCTTGTGATGACCATAAACTGCCACTAGATGGTGACATAGACTGAAAATATATGACATGTTGGCATGTAATATGCTCCCATTACACTGGTTGATCAGTGAGATGCACAAGACATGCTGGACATGTCTTGACATCGCTCTTGGTGGTTGAGGTATTTGTGTGTGTGTGTGTGTGTGTGTGTGTGTGTGTGTGTGTGTGTGTGTGTGTGTGTGTGTGTGTGTGTGTGTGTGTGTGTGTGTGTGTGTGTGTGTGTGTGTGTGTGTGTGTGTGTGTATGACAGTACCATAAGAAGATCATAAGAAGAAACCTGGGGTTTACATCCACCCGTAGGTAACCCACTGTTATATACACTAGGATAGAAGCAAGCGGCTGTCACCCAGTGTTATTGTAGCAGTGAGGTAAGTTTGTGTTAAGGGTAGTTTGTGACCGGCAGGGTTTAGAGGTGTAGGGAAGTGCAGGGTCTTTTTGTATAGTTTCTTTGCTTTGACAGACCGCTGGCACCGCCCTACTCCTAACCCCTTTACCTGCTGTCCTCCTTCCCTGACAGACCGCTGGCACCGCCCTACTCCTAACCCCTTTACCTGCTGTCCTCCTTCCCTGACAGACCGCTGGCACCGCCCTACTCCTAACCCCTTTACCTGCTGTCCTTCCCTGACAGACCGCTGGCTCCGCCCTACTCCTAAACCCTTTACCTGCTGTCCTCCTTCCCTGACAGACCGCTGGCACCGCCCTACTCCTAACCCCTTTACCTGCTGTCCTCCTTCCCTGACAGACCGCTGGCACCGCCCTACTCCTAACCCCTTTACCTGCTGTCCTCCTTCCCTGACAGACCGCTGGCACCGCCCTACTCCTAACCCCTTTACCTGCTGTCCTCCTTCCCTGACAGACCGCTGGCACCGCCCTACTCCTAACCCCTTTACCTGCTGTCCTTCCCTGACAGACCGCTGGCTCCGCCCTACTCCTAAACCCTTTACCTGCTGTCCTCCTTCCCTGACAGACCGCTGGCACCGCCCTACTCCTAACCCCTTTACCTGCTGTCCTCCTTCCCTGACAGACCGCTGGCACCGCCCTACTCCTAAACCCTTTACCTGCTGTCCTCCTTCCCTGACAGACCGCTGGCACCGCCCTACTCCTAACCCCTTTACCTGCTGTCCTCCTTCCCTGACAGACCGCTGGCACCGCCCTACTCCTAACCCTTTACCTGCTGTCCTCCTTCCCTGACAGACCGCTGGCTCCGCCCTACTCCTAACCCCTTTACCTGCTGTCCTCCTTCCCTGACAGACCGCTGGCACCGCCCTACTCCTAAACCCTTTACCTGCTGTCCTCCTTCCCTGACAGACCGCTGGCACCGCCCTACTCCTAACCCCTTTACCTGCTGTCCTTCCCTGACAGACCGCTGGCTCCGCCCTACTCCTAAACCCTTTACCTGCTGTCCTCCTTCCCTGACAGACCGCTGGCACCGCCCTACTCCTAACCCCTTTACCTGCTGTCCTCCTTCCCTGACAGACCGCTGGCACCGCCCTACTCCTAAACCCTTTACCTGCTGTCCTCCTTCCCTGACAGACCGCTGGCACCGCCCTACTCCTAAACCCTTTACCTGCTGTCCTCCTTCCCTGACAGACCGCTGGCACCGCCCTACTCCTAACCCCTTTACCTGCTGTCCTTCCCTGACAGACCGCTGGCTCCGCCCTACTCCTAAACCCTTTACCTGCTGTCCTCCTTCCCTGACAGACCGCTGGCACCGCCCTACTCCTAACCCCTTTACCTGCTGTCCTCCTTCCCTGACAGACCGCTGGCACCGCCCTACTCCTAAACCCTTTACCTGCTGTCCTCCTTCCCTGACAGACCGCTGGCACCGCCCTACTCCTAACCCCTTTACCTGCTGTCCTCCAACCCTGACAGACCGCTGGCACCGCCCTACTCCTAACCCCTTTACCTGCTGTCCTCCAACCCTGACAGACCGTTGGCACCGCCCTACTCCTAACCCCTTTACCTGCTGTCCTCCTTCCCTGACAGACCGCTGGCACCGCCCTACTCCTAACCCTTTACCTGCTGTCCTCCTTCCCTGACAGACCGCTGGCACCGCCCTACTCCTAAACCCTTTACCTGCTGTCCTCCTTCCCTGACAGACCGCTGGCACCGCCCTACTCCTAACCTCTTTACCTGCTGTCCTCCTTCCCTGACAGACCGCTGGCACCGCCCTACTCCTAACCCCTTTACCTGCTGTCCTCCTTCCCTGACAGACCGCTGGCACCGCCCTACTCCTAACCCCTTTACCTGCTGTCCTCCTTCCCTGACAGACCGCTGGCACTGCCCTACTCCTAACCCTTTACCTGCTGTCCTCCTTCCCTGACAGACCGCTGGCACCGCCCTACTCCTAACCCTTTACCTGCTGTCCTCCTTCCCTGACAGACCGCTGGCACCGCCCTACTCCTAACCCGTTTACCTGCTGTCCTCCTTCCCTGACAGACCGCTGGCACCGCCCTACTCCTAACCCCTTTACCTGCTGTCCCCCTTCCCTGACAGACCGCTGGCACCGCCCTACTCCTAACCCTTTACCTGCTGTCCTTCCCTGACAGACCGCTGGCACCGCCCTACTCCTAAACCCTTTACCTGCTGTCCTCCTTCCCTGACAGACCGCTGGCACCGCCCTACTCCTAACCCTTTACCTGCTGTCCTCCTTCCCTGACAGACCGCTGGCACCGCCCTACTCCTAACCCGTTTACCTGCTGTCCTCCTTCCCTGACAGACCGCTGGCACCGCCCTACTCCTAACCCCTTTACCTGCTGTCCCCCTTCCCTGACAGACCGCTGGCACCGCCCTACTCCTAACCCTTTACCTGCTGTCCTTCCCTGACAGACCGCTGGCACCGCCCTACTCCTAACCCCTTTACCTGCTGTCCTTCCCTGACAGACCGCTAGCTCCGCCCTACTCCTAACCCTTTACCTGCTGTCCCCCTTCCCTGACAGACCGCTGGCACCGCCCTACTCCTAACCCTTTACCTGCTGTCCTCCTTCCCTGACAGACCGCTGGCACCGCCCTACTCCTAACCCCTTTACCTGCTGTCCTCCTTCCCTGACAGACCGCTGGCACCGCCCTACTCCTAACCCTTTACCTGCTGTCCTCCTTCCCTGACAGACCGTTGGCACCGCCCTACTCCTAACCCCTTTACCTGCTGTCCCCCTTCCCTGACAGACCGCTGGCACCGCCCTACTCCTAACCCCTTTACCTGCTGTCCTCCTTCCCTGACAGACCGCTGGCACCGCCCTACTCCTAACCCCTTTACCTGCTGTCCCCCTTCCCTGACAGACCGCTGGCACCGCCCTACTCCTAACCCCTTTACCTGCTGTCCTCCTTCCTGACAGACCGCTGGCACCGCCCTACTCCTAACCCCTTTACCTGCTGTCCTCCTTCCCTGACAGACCGCTGGCACCGCCCTACTCCTAACCCCTTTACCTGCTGTCCTCCTTCCCTGACAGACCGCTGGCACCGCCCTACTCCTAACCCCTTTACCTGCTGTCCTCCTTCCCTGACAGACCGCTGGCACCGCCCTACTCCTAACCCTTTACCTGCTGTCCTTCCCTGACAGACCGCTGGCACCGCCCTACTCCTAACCCCTTTACCTGCTGTCCTCCTTCCCTGACAGACCGCTGGCACCGCCCTACTCCTAACCCCTTTACCTGCTGTCCTCCTTCCCTGACAGACCGCTGGCACCGCCCTACTCCTAACCCCTTTACCTGCTGTCCTCCTTCCCTGACAGACCGCTGGCACCGCCCTACTCCTAACCCCTTTACCTGCTGTCCCCCTTCCCTGACAGACCGCTGGCACCGCCCTACTCCTAACCCCTTTACCTGCTGTCCTCCTTCCCTGACAGACCGCTGGCACCGCCCTACTCCTAACCCCTTTACCTGCTGTCCTCCAACCCTGACAGACCGCTGGCACCGCCCTACTCCTAACCCCTTTACCTGCTGTCCTCCTTCCTGACAGACCGCTGGCACCGCCCTACTCCTAACCCCTTTACCTGCTGTCCTCCAACCCTGACAGACCGCTGGCACCGCCCTACTCCTAACCCCTTTACCTGCTGTCCTCCTTCCCTGACAGACCGCTGGCCGCTGGATGTTAAGGTAAAGGGTAGCTATTTGAAGAATCTCAAATATAAAATACATTTTGATTTGTTTAATACTTTTTTGGTTACTATATGATTCCATATGTGTTATATCATAGTTTTGATAACTTCACTTTTATTCTACAATGTTACAAATAGTGCAAATAAAGAAAAACCATTTCATGAGCAATATTCCAAACCTTTGACCGGGGGAGTGTATAAACCTTAATAGCTGAAGTGAGCAGTACTACCTTCATATGTAATACAAATTCTATTTTTTAAGTAAGGTATACTTTAATTTGTCATGCAAGTCAACTTACAATATTTATTTAGATTTCTCTATACATAAAAACATTAGTTAAATTACGTCAATATTGTGACGTCAGCACTACATAGTCTTTTAAAGTCAAAGTCACTTAAGTACAAGTTGCAATACTTTTTTGTTTAGCAAAGCCCACATTACTATAATTTACAATTACGTAAATGTTAACTAAATTTGATCAATTAGCCTTTAATTTAATCAGTAAATACAAAAGTTGGTTAACTACACTCAAAAATAAAAAGTTCAGACGCGTTCTGTCTTGCTTTGTGTTTGCTTTAGCCTAGAGATCAGAGAGCGGTTGAGACATGAGAGACACGTTTACGTAGTTGATTGGCCCAGTAAGACAACAGTGCCGTGTCTCTTCCCTCAACGTAAACCACAATGTGCTGTCATTCCTCAAAACCTTTGAGGAAACCTGTTGACCTAAATATATCAGAGTACATAAAGTCATTTCTCAAACATGACAGAGTCAATGTGATCCTGTAGGTGGTCCAGATTTTGAGTTGTATCAGCTTGAAAATGTTGAGCCACGCCTCCAATATAATTTCCCAGTGTGCTTTGCATTTTCAAGTGAATTGTAGAGCCACCTATGGCTGTATTTGTTAGTGACAGAGAAATGCTTGTTGAACTTGTTTCCTTTCAGTCCTGTGGCCTTCAATAAGTGAGTTCCTAGGCAAATGTTATGATAATAATTCAACTCTATATGACAATACATTACATATCTCATATGGCCTTATTTTGAGGCCTAGCTTTACCCTTATACAGTGGCCTGAAACTCATGATTTACAGGCCACACCGGTCTTTCAAGTAGGGTTGCAGAATTCCGGTAACTTTCCCCAAATGCCCTGATTTGTAAAAAATCCTGGTGGAAGGATTTCCAAGAATAATCTAAAGGGGATTTCTGGAAAAACGTACCTGAATTACGCCCTCTGCCTGCAAATCATGGCTTACAAAGTGGAATCCAGACAGTTAGGCTATCCAACAGTTGACATATGTATTCACCTAAAACCTGATAATGACTGCCAGGGTTCGGAAACAGTGGGAGGAGACTGCCTAACCCATTTAAACTGGAACAACCAAAAAGTTGGTGTGACATTTAGTTTTGATTCAGTATCACAAACATTTTTAGCCATAATGACTTTTCGTTGATTTTGAGATCAACTTACTATAAGTAGTTGAGTTAAAAATGCCTTTACAGTGTGGGATTTGTCACTAACAGCTCCAATGAACAGAGTGAAAACTTCATCTTGTTTTAGAAAAACATGAATGTGCAAAAAGTGATTTAAAAGGCATCATATCTTATTTACAGACATGCATACAGTACATGATGATAAAATAGTGCATGTGTTGCAGGTGATCTTCTATGACCTAGGTCCCCACTCTTTTCTTCACATACTCCAGTAGACTGTCCTGCATGGTCTCACTGTGGAGGATCTGCTGAGGAACAGCCTGTACCATCCAACCCTACAGACACACACACACAGACACACACACACAGACACAAACACCTGTTTCAATTGCTGAAAACAAAGTAAATACTCCTACTTTCCATATGTGTAAATGTTCTGATGTACTTTACCAGTACTGTGTGACAGATGCTGCCGTAGGTCTTGTCCCCGGCTTGGAGGTACTTCAGCGATTTCCTGACAAAGTCCTCAGCTGTCAGGGTCACCATGTTGGGCTTCTGGTAGCCCGTCATGGGGGTGGACACCCCAAATGGAGCCACTGCCTGGACACAGAGATACAGGAAAGAGAGTAAAGCAGACATAGAGAGTAGACAAGGTCAGAGGTCAGTTCCATTTCAATTCAGTCAAGTGGGGAAGTGAATTTAACTTCAAATTCAAGAATACAAATTTAAAAAATCCCTTATGATTTTTCATTTCTTGATTTACCTAGAATTTCAACTCACCGTTGTGATAGAAGATCCTGAGTACAAACCAATCAATACAATTTGTATTTATTTATTTTTATTTAACCCTTATTATACCAGGCAAGTTGACTGAGAAAACATTCTGATTTACAGCAACGACCAGGGGAATAGTTACAGGGGAGAGGAGGGGGGATGAATGACCTGGGGAATAGTTACAGGGGAGAGGAGGGGGGATGAATGACCAGGGGAATAGTTACAGGGGAGAGGAGGGGGGATGAATGAGCCAATACACAGTCAGTACATGTACAAACCATTAGAGTGCCCTCCTCCTTTTATATGAATGTAAAATAGATCCATGCACACTGATGCTTGGATGTATCACTGCACCTGTATCATGATTCCTCTGGCTTTATATTCAGCCTGCAGACCTTGAGAGAACCTCTCCACAAACACCTGGACAAAGACAGCGAGACAGAAACATTGAAATCATTGATTATTTGGACAAACTACTAATTCCAGAATCATTGTTTACAACTGACTGATCATCCTGTGCTTAGGTGAAGCCAAGTGAAGTGATTTCAAAGTGAAAGAGATAGCAGGTCTGTACTGGCCTTTGATGCGCAGTACATGGTGTACATGGGGGAGGGAACACTGGCAACACCAGAGGAGATGTTCACAATCACTCCCTTTCCTCTGTAGAGGAATTAGACAGTCAGGATTACTCAGGTTCTCCTTTCCTGACATTCACTAACATATGTTTCTCCAGTAATTAACAGGATTTTAGATTGGACTAATTCTGGTTTCAGTATAAATAAACTGGACTTTTGATTAATTGACTCAAATATTGCTTGAGAAAACACCTCTTCTCCATCCCTGGCAGGACTATTTGGCACATCTGTGGAACAAAGTATTAAGACAAGTCAGTTAAAAACAAGTTGACACTTAATTAAAGAGATACTTCTGGATTTTGGCGATGAGGCCAATGAGTCATACGCAGAACCGGCGCCAGAACAAATCCATTGGACAGGCATTTGATTTCCATAGGGGGATGTTTTTTCCACTGGAAGGGCATTTGATTTCCATAGGAAGAACGTTTTTTTCACGGGACCTCCTATGTGGATGTCATTTTTTATTTGTTTTTTTATAATATTAATGTTCAATACATTTAATTTGTGGAGTGCCTTTGTTACAACTATTAAACAGTAAGCACTGGCGTTGGATCCCGGAATAAGCTTATTTTTATAACGATAAAATTAAAATAAATACCTCAACCACCAAGAGCGATGTCAGCAAGATAGATAGATAGATAGATAGATAGATAGATAGATAGATAGATAGATAGATATACATGTAGCCCCATGTCTGCTTATACATGTAGCCCCTTGTACAGCGCATTCGGGAAGTATTCAGACCCCTTTACTTTTTTCACATTTGTTACGTTACAGCCTTATTCTAAAATTGATTAAATATGTTTTTGCATCATCAATCTACACACAATAACCCATAATGACAAAGTTAAAACTGGTTTTATAATTTTTTGCTAATTTATAAAAATAAAAATACCTTATTTACATAAGTATTCAGATCCTTTGCTATGAGACTCAAAATTGAGCTCAGGTGCATCCTGTTTCCATTGATCATCCTTGAGACGTTTCCACAACTTCATTGGAGTCCACTTGTGGTAAATTCAATTGATTTGACAGGATTGTGTCGAGGCACAGATCAGGGGAAAGGTACCAAAACATTTCTGCAGCATTGAAGGTCCACAAGAACACAGTGGCCTCCATCATTCTTCAATGGAAGAAGTTTGGAACCACCAAGACTCATCCTAGAGCTGGCCGCTCTGAGAAAAACTGAGTAATTGGGGGAGAAGGGCCCTATGGTCACTCTGACAGAGCTCCAGAGTTCCTCTGTGGAGATGGGAGAACCTTCCAGAAGGACAACCATCTATGCAGCACTCCACCAATCAAGCCTTTATGGTAGAGTGACCAGACGGAAGCCACCCCTCAGTAAAAGGCACATGACAGCCCGCTTGGAGTTTGCCAAAAGACACCTAAAGGACTCAGACCATGAGAAACAAGATTCTCAAAGTTTGAACTCTTTGGCCTGAATGTCAACCGTCACGTCTTGAGAAAGCTTGGCACCATAACTTTGCACCATCCCTACGGTAAAGCATGGTGGTGGCAGCATCATGCTGTGGGGATGTTTTTCAGTGGCAGGGACTGGGAGACTAGTCAGGATCAAAGGAAAGATGACTGAGAAGACTGAGAAGACTGAGAGATCCTTGATGAAAACCTGCTCCAGAGCGCTCAGGACCTCAGACTGGGGCAAAGGTTCACCTTCAACAGGACAACGACCCTAAGCACACAGCCAAGACCATCCAGGAGTGGCTTCGGGACAAGTCTCTGAATATCATTGAGTGGCCCAGCCAGAGCCCGAACTTGACCCCGATCTAAGATCTCTGTAGACCTGAAAATAGCTGTTCAGCGACGCTCCCCATCCAACCTGACAGAGCTTGAGAGGATCTGCCGAGAAGAATGGGAGAAACTCCCCAAATACAGGTATGCCAAGCTTATAGCATCATACCCAAGAAGACTTGAGGCTGTAATCTAAACGAACCGAGTAAAACTCATGGACGATTAGTATAGCTCATCCAGGTTTATTCACTCACTGGGTCACACAGCTGCATAAGACAAAAAACAACCATGTGATTGCCTCTCCTTTACTCAGTACATTCCAACCTTAATTGCCTCCACCATATACAGTATATTCCTCCTACAGATAACCATTAACTTCTGGTGTATAAACCAGGTTATATGCTGGGTGGTTTGAGCTCTGAATGCTGATTAGTTGACAGCTATGGTATATGATACCGTCTACGTCAAAATACAAGAAGTCTGGAGTGCAAAAAAGCTATAAAAAGACATTGCATATTATGGGTGGATGGCTGAATATGTACACTATACATTGTTACAGAGTGCATGGTTAACTATACTATACAGGTTGATGGCAGAGAAATACTTAAATAGCTAAAAGTGCGTATGATATAAGTGAGGGTAATAATAGTTTACTTAATATACAGTCGGGTTAAATGAACAGGTAAGTGAATATTTTGCATGGTTAAATTAACTGTACAGGTAAATGACAGGAAGAGATACTTAAATAGCTAAATGTGTGTATGATATAATTTGGGGTAATAATAGTAATTCCCTTAAAATACAGTCCTTAGTGCGCAGGGTTTAATTACAGATAAATGCACGTATTGCACATTCGATATACTAAAAGCAATGAAAAAAGGTGCAACTGGCAGGATACTAATATGCATTCCTGAGTGAATGACTACGTAAGTTAAGTCCAAGAATTACAATATTGCACGTGATATGATATAACAACTGTACATGAATATGTATATTCAGACCTGAATGAATAAATAAGTCCTGAGTGAATGAGTGATTACAGACCAGAGTTACTCACGGATGGATCCATAATTGTAAAACTAGGTCCTAATACCCTAACAGTTCCAGGTCTATGTTGCCGACGGCACGACACCCCGGTGAGGCATTAAATAGTCTAATAGCCGCCGGCAGGAAGGACCTCCTGTAGCGCTCTCTGGCACACCGTGGTGGGATCAGTCTGTGACTGAAGGTGCTCCTCTGCATCATAACCATGGCTAATCCCCAGAACAGAGCTAGCCTTCCTGATCAGCTTATTTACCCGAGAAGCATCACCGGCTTTTATTTTGGCATCCCAGCACACCACTGCAAAAAAGATGGCACTGGCCACCACAGACTGGTAGAAGGTATGCAGTAGTTTACTGCACACGTTGAAGGACCTGAGCCTCCTCAGAAAGTAGAGTCGGCTCTGGCCCTTTTTGTACAGAGCCACGGTGTTACCAGCCCATTCCAGCCTGTTGTCCATATGGACTCCCAGGATCTTGTATGACCCAACCATTTCCACATCCATCCCATCCCAAAGCCAGCCCAGGCGGGGGGAAAGGGGGTGTTGAGGATCAGTCCAGAGGGAGCAGGGGCAGCTTTCACCACCAACCAAGTGAAGAGAGAGCTGGAGAGACTACATCAGTGGAAAGCGGCAGGCCCTGATGGCATCAGCCCAAGGGTGCTTAGGGTCTGTGCTGACCAACTATGTAGAGGAAAAAAAACCTAGGAAGAAACCTAGAGAGGAACCAGGCTCTGAGGGATGGCTGTGCCAGGAGGAGATTATAACAATACATGGCCATTAAGGCCAGATTTTTCTCTAAGATGTTCAAATGTTCATAGATGACCAGCAGGGTAAAATAATGATCCCAGTGGTTGTAAAGGTTGCAACAGATAAGTACATCAGGAGTAAATGTCACTTGGCTTTTCATAGCCAGGCATTTAGATGTTGAAATAGCAGGTGCGGTAGAGAGAGAGAGAGTTGAAAACAGCAGGTCTCGGACAAGGTAGCACATCCGGTGAACAGGTCAGGGTTCCATAGCCGCAGGCAGAAGAGTTGAAACTGGTGCAGTAGCACGACCAGGTGGACTGGGGACATGGTCCTACGGCTCAGGTCCTCCGGGAGGGGAGGGAGAGAGAGAGAATTAGAGGGAGCATACTTAAATTCATACAGGACACCGGATAAGACAGGAGAATAACACCAGATATAACAGACTGACCCTTGACTATTGCAGCATAGACACTGGAGGCTGAGACGGGGGGGGTGTCACGAGACACTGTGGCCCTGTCTGGGGGTATCCCTGACCACCCTAACCACACAGCCCCCACACCAATAGAGGGATATCAACAGACCACCAACCTACTACCCTGAGACAAGGCTGAGTATAGCCCACGAAGATGTCCTCCACTGCACGAGCCTGAGGGGGCTACAAACCTCACTTCCTGGTCACCTTCACACCCCTGGGCCAGACTACACTCAGTCATAGGACATACTGAAGAGACGAGTCTTCAGTAAAGACTTAAAGGTTGAGACGGAGTCTGCGTCTCTCACATGGATAGGCAGACCATTCCATAAAAATGTAGCTCTATAGGAGAAAGCCCTGCCTCCAGCTGTTTGCTTAGAAATTCTAGGGACAATAAGGAGGCTTGCGTCTTGTGACGCAAGCCTCATAGCAATGAAAGTTAACATTGTGTTTTTGAATGACATCCCCAAGAGGTAAAATATATAGTGAAAACTATAGAGGACAAACCATCCACAGAGATAAACTGATATCTTTCTGACGGATAAGATTGAAACTTTTCAGTGTAGACCAATTAAGGTTTCCAATCTCTCCAAAAGAATGTGGTGATTGATGGTGTCAAAAGCAGCACTAAAGTCTAGGAGCACGAGGACAGATGCAGAGCCTTGGTCTGGTAATTTTTCACCTTCACGAGTGCAGTCTGTGCTATGATGGGGTCTAAAACCAGACTGAAGGGTTTTGTATACATTATTTGTATATGAAATGACTGGAAGTCTATGGTATCTAGTAGAATGCTAGCAGTTACCACATGCTAGCAATAACCATAGACTTCCAGTTATTATGCTAACATTAGTTAGCAATTGCGCTAACTCTAGTTAGCAACTTCCTTCAAACTGCACACAGAGACATTAAATGGTATTAACAAGTTCATCTGACTCTGGGGAAGTAGATAAAGTGCCTCATTGCCAAAATTCCAAAGTATCCCTTTAAGCATAAACTCCACTGATTGGCTTCAATATCTACCCACCTTGACCAAGGCTTTCACATTGCAGTTGATCACTTTGGTAATTCTCTGTAAGGAAAAAAAACAATAGTGAAGTGTGCTCCTCCTTCCACAGGTAACATCAACCTAATAACTGCCATATTATGACATCACACCAGTGGAGGCTGGAGGCAGGAGTTGTTCACTCTTTTGTTGAGGAAGTTTGCAGGAAATGCAGACTTGTTGTGTATTCAAGGTTTAAAAAGGCTTCTAAAGTTTGTAATTTCTAATGTAACATTTCAGACTTGATTTGCCCTAAGGTCAAATGCATCAACCCCTACTAAAACAATTCTGTTAATTATAATCCTGCTGTAGCAAACTGGCTCAAATTAAGATCCTACATCAGTAGGTGAACCAATATTGCATGTCTCCTCTCACCTGTTTCAGGTCCTTAGTCTGCAGGAACTTGCAGGGAATTTGACTCGGCAGAATTCCCACGTTGTTCACTGCATGGATTGCATAAGACTAGGTTAATGCCACTCGGCAGCTTTCATTGGCACTGCTTTTAGAGATCATTATTACTCCTTGTTATATTTACTGAATGACACCGCGCACCTAATACACTGATATTTAAGCCTTTCAGCTTCTCCTCAATGTGTTCATACATGTCATCCTCAGTGAAATCGGCTACGATAACTTCCACTTTCTGACCCATGGTTTCTCCTGTGAAAGAGAAATGTCACAAAATGAAGTCCAAGAGATACATTGATCCCATTAACCTTACATCTAAGCCAGGGGTGTCAAACTCATTATGCACCGGGGGGGCATATGGTCTTCATCGGGGGGGCATATGGTCTTCATCGGGGGGGCATATGGTCTTCATCGAGGTCCGGAGGGCCGCACCGAAAATGTATTATATTTCCTCACCGTCAAAGTGTGCAAAACTAGTCCTCTATCCATCGTTTTTGGGATTTTCCGATTCTCCCTGATGGTCAAGCTTTAATTTCTGTGATTATTAGCGAGCTGGAAACAGTCAAGAAACTCTATAAATGTAGGTCCATTTTAATTTCAAAAAAATATATATTTTTTAACACTAACCACCCTCGGGCCGGATTGGACCCTTGCGGGCCGGATGTTTGACACCCCTGATCTTAACAATCAAAGACAATGTTGCTCATCCCAGAAGAAGGACGTTAGTTCCTCCCACCTATCTCCAGTGCCACCCGGTCCAGTTTGTCCTTGGTTCTGCTCAGGATCACCACATTCAGCCCATGTCCTGCCAGCTGCACAGGTGGGATAGAACCACATGGAGTAAATGATGGACAGGTGGGATAGAACCACTGGAGTTAGTGATTGACAGGTGGGATAGAACCACTGGAGTTAGTGATTGACAGGTGGGATAGAACCACTGGAGTTAGTGATTGACAGGTGGGATAGAACCACTGGAGTTAGTGATTGACAGGTGGGATAGAACCACTGGAGTTAGTGATTGACAGGTGGGATAGAACCACTGGAGTTAGTGATTGACAGGTGGTATGTCATGAACAGACAGTCACATTCAGAGACAGCAATGGTAACTTACTTGAAAGGCGTAAGCCCTCCCTATCCCGTCTGACCCACCAGTGACCACTGCAACAGATCAAGATGGGATTTCACTACAGAATATCTTTACACATTTTGCTACTGATTGAAATATCAAGGCAGTACTATTTCCCACCTTTAGAGGCTTCATATACCACAGCATGGGTGGACTGCTCCACTTGGAAGTAGAGTTATCATCGGGCCTGAAAATTTGAGCCAGGTTTGACCCAAGCCTGGTAAGCTGAAACCCGAGCCCATGCCCGGTCCAATATCACAGAAATTAAATGAGCTTGAACCCTAAAAATAGCCAGATTTCTAGAAAACAGTATATCGATTTTGGTGGTGAGAACAATGCAGTGGAGGTGGGCGGCAGAGACTGGAAAACTCACCTAAATTGTGATTAATAAATGACGAAAATATTGGAATAAAGTAGGCTAATGCAATTGAAGGCATGTATCAAATTTCTGTTTATACTGAAATTCCCAAATCATATACAAGCGTTAATTGTAGTTTAAAGCAATAGCCATGTGTGGTCACCTAGAAGATCATTTCAGCACTGTTTTGATTGGAACTATGCCCTCGCTCTGCTTTGAGACAAGCGTGGGGGACTCATCTTGATAAATCAATTAATAGGCAGTTTTATTAGACAAAATCAATGTCGCAAGAAAAATAATTGCGACATGTGTAATGGAAACGGCATATATACAAGCCTTCTATATGGTGTTGTGTGTGCAGTGGCGATTTTAATATGTAAGTCTTGGTGGGGCAAAAACATGCCAGCAAAGCCACAACACAACACAACACTAAACAATACGTTAATTGCACTATAACGGTGACAAACAGTGCCCACAAACTGTTAGGGCCGACATAAAGCTGTCCCAACAGCAGAGTCCCAACAGCAGAGTCCCAACACCTTACCACTGCTACACCTGGCTATCAGAGGAGCCTTGTCTGGCAGCGAAACAGTTCATTGAGCCTCATTTACTGCCTTTTAAAAAACATAGCTGATATGGCTGACTTGCTTAAACAAATGTGGTTTCTACTGACAATTGAGACGTACAAACTATGGCGTAAGGGGACGACAAGCGGATAAGAGGCAATCCGTAATTTAGATTAAGACATTAATGAGCAAGGTAGGAGGAACGAAGTCAATATAACTATTTGTTTGGCACTTTTAAAATGTACAGCGACAGAATTCAGAACATGGGCCGTTCCTGCAGTATTCTCCCTGTACACCAAGTCAGAACCGTAGGATAAATAAAGGGGGCATATAAGCAGACAATGAAAGCTCTTACAATATTTGATTACATTTATCTAAAACAGGTTATAGGCTACATGTGCACCACCAAGTCAGAACAGCAGGCAAAATTAAGAGGGGAAAATAGACCAAATTATTAGGGTGAGGCACATGGGCTACTAACAGCTTACTACCTGTTCACAACATACATTTAGTATTACTTTCTTAGCTACAGTATACATATCTTCCTGGCATATGTGACTCACCACCTGGATTTGGACTTCTGTAGCAAAATTTGATAAAAGTCAGAGCAACAAAATGGTATATCATGGTATATCACACACTGCATTTTTGAGGGACAATGGGGAAGTAATTCTGCTATGAAAGTTGATAAACTTGTAAACTCACTTTTGAGAAAATAGCATTTTAATGTTTTGTTATCTAGTGAAGAGCTCTTCTTTGTCTACACCCATTCAGCATCGTTCACACCCTCTTAAGCTTTAGCCCCACCCATCTCGTTTCGCTCTCGGAGCGTTCAAAGCCACACTTGATGCTCTGGCCGATGATTTGTTTACCTCTGGGTAACATGAAAACAGCCTAACCAGCTCTGCTGGCAACAATTTCATTATGCTTTTTTACTGACATTTACTGACACCGGCCATATTCAACTGGTGTTGTACACTTTAGCTTAAGACATGTAGCTAGCTAGCTAGGTAAACAATGAACCTAGCTAGGTAAACAACGTGTAAGATCACACACATCAAGTAACGTTAGCTAACGAGCCAGCCAGCTAACGTTAAGCTAGTTAAACAACAATGCACACTGCCAAATCATGTCATTACTACCCTGCATGAATCTGCTGGGAGCTAACCAACCAGGTGAAATGTTAGCTAGCTAACATCAGGCTCTAACTAGCAAAGCAAATGGATCTGGGATATGAATAATAACATCATACACCAGCTAACGTTAGATAGCTAGCTAACAGTACACTTTAGCTTAAGACATGTAGCTAGCTAGCTAGGTAAACAATTAACCTAGCTATGCAACATTATTACATAATTTATGCAGCAGCATACAATACATTTTTGGACTCACCTTGTTGTGCTGTGCTCACTTGAACAGGACGTTGGCGTGGCAGTCCTTCGTGAGAAACTTTTGTCATCAAACTTTGTCATCATTCTCTGGATTTATGGTGCTTTCAAGACAACTGGGAACTCTGAAAAAAACAAGGTTGAATCATGATGACGTCAATGATCTTCAGGTCATAGCTCTAGAAAGAGGCCAGAGTTAACGACCTACAATTCTGAATTGGATGACCGTTAAAAATGTATTTTCCCAGTTGCAGCTCATTTTTCCCTGAGTTCCCAGTTTTTATTATTTTAATCTTTATTTAACTAGGCAAGTCAGTTAAGAAAAAAATCATATTTACAATGATGGCCTACCCCGGCCAAACCCGGGCCAATTGTGCGCCGACACTTGGCCAATTGTGCGGACTGTAGTGAGGCCTCTTGCACTGAGATGTAGTGCCTTAGACCACTGCGCCACTCGGGAGCCCAGTTGTCTTGAAATCACTGAAGTCAGATTTCCCAGTTCCGAGTTAACAGTTGTTTTGAGAGCGGCAGAAATCATGCTGGATTGACAACATGGCCATTGTTGAATGTTTATAATTCTAAGCTTGGAAAGCTTAAACCCAGACTTGGACCACACACACACTCCACTGAATGGCAGGCTGGTGATTGCTTTGCAATGCTTGCAGTTAGCCACTGATTCCTTCCAAACCACTCATTGTTGAATTTGTGATTTCCAACTTGTTGTGTAATGTTTATGTTCAATGGCCGATGAGCACCGATACGTTTTATCTATAATTTCTCTTCATTATTTATCTTCATATGACTTTCGACTTGATTCATGATGACCCTTAGATTTAGAAAGTAAGATGTTGACATGATCAGTCCAATCAAAGCTACTGTAGATATAACGTGATTTGACCTAGTTGTATCTGTGGCCAGTGACCTTGAGCTTTCTTGGATGGGCACTTCTAATGTAACTCTATGGCAGCACCCAAGGGGCTTGAATTCTCAAGATTTGGCAGTGATGTAGTGTCTCCATGAGTGACAGAACACTGAGCCAATCACGGCGCAACTAGAGAACATTACCAACCCCTACGCTCCATATTTTCCACTGGCTGCCCCACCACCACAGAAAGCACTGAGCTAGGCTGAAACACCTGCATGTTGGAGCTGCCTTACTCAAGAAAACAAAAAAGAGACCATGTTTGTTATGATATGTGGCACGTATGTATGCCAAAATAACATGCGAAACAGGTAACCCCAAAAAATAGCAACCTCACTGGCAGTAAATGCTAGCCAGCTAGCTAGTAAGCATAAGCTGCTAGCAGTGTTAGCTAGCAACCTTACTACCCTATCGTCTGAAGTAAAATACATTAAAAAAGATAACAAAACTAAAAAGATAATTGCCGTTATAAATGTTTCCACTAGTGACTGATAGCTTTACAGTTAATGCAACTTTATAGCCTTTTAGTTACTTTACATAACATTTTATGTCATATAACGTTAGCTACATAGCTAGCTATGTATAAGCTGCTAGCAGTACTAGGTAGCAACCTTACTACCAGATCATCTGAGGTAAAAATACATAAAATATATCGTAAATACAAATACTTAATTGCAGTTAAGACATTTCCCCTTGGGGATCAATAAAGTATCTATCTATCTATCTATCTATCTATCTATCTATCTATCTATCTATCTATCTATCTATCTATCTATCTATCTATCTATCTATCTATCTATCTATCTATCTATCTATCTATCTATCTATCTATCTATCTATCTATCTATCTATCTATCTATCTATCTATCTATCTATCTATCTATCTAGATAGCTAGCTACATTTTTAAGAGAGAGCTTTTAACCTCTCCCACCTGCAGGTCAATAATAATACTTTGAGTCAGGTGGTTTGAAAGAAACTGGTTTGTCTTAAGGTACACAGTCCCGTGTGGGGTAGTTAGGGTTAAGGGCCCTCTATTAGATTAGAGGTTAGGGTTAAGGGCTTAGGTTAAGGGTCATTTCCTTACAGTTCCCAATATAATTTAATGTTTTTATTTTCAGATGGGAACATACAAGAAGAAAACAGACTGAAGCAATGGAAGCTATGGTCCTGAGTCGATACAGCATGCCCTGAAGCAATGGAAAATGGGCAGACCATAAAGGGAGCTGCCAGGGTGTCCAACATTCCACCAAGAATCCTACGGCACCACAAAGGAAGGGAGGTGAAAAACCCAGGCTTCAGCCAAAAGGGTGGGGTGCCAGTCTTCTCTTCCACGTATGAAAGTGACCTCATCAACCACATTCAACAAATGGAAAGAGCCCTAATTGGCTTAACATCATGGGACGTGAGAAGACTCGCCTTCGATCTGGCAGAGAGGATGGGAATCAAGCACAAGTTCAACACAGGAAAAGGGCATGGAGGGGTGGATTGGTTCCGTGGCTTAAGTGCAACCCTCTTTCAGTTTGAGTACCACAAACAACCAGTCTTGCGAGGGCAGTGGGCTTTAATAAGCCTAAGGTTGACCAGTGTTTTAGGGCCTACGAAGACATTTTAAACAGCTTCAGGCAATGTCCCCTAAAAAATGTTTTGTCAATAAGCAAATCTCAGGTCTGCTGAGCGCAAACTTGAACTTTGTGAAAATTCTGTGTAATTTCCAGCACGCGTTTATCATTCAGCCTACAGTAGCAGCCAATATGTGGTGTTCACTGTAGGCCTACATTCCATGAGATTTTTGAAAAAATATGCAGGGCTTGACATTAACCTGTTTTTCCACTTGTCCTTCAGACAAGGAGGTGACTGAACATTTTGTTTTGTTGTTTATTGTAAGAAACTACTTTACAAAATAAAATGCATTATTATTACCATACCATTGTTACATTACTAGAGAATCAGACAAATTATGCTACCCTCTGCCTATTGGCTACTTAGGCTTTTCAAGCCTGTCTCAAAATACTACACTACCCCTTTAAGACAAAAAATAATCTCTTTATCCTATGCTTTTCAAAGATGTACACGTTTTCTTCTCTTTTAGGAAGCAGTCACTCCCCATTACTGACTACTGATCTATAACTGGGTTAATAACTCACTATCAATCACTCCCCATTACTGACTACTGATCTATAACTGGGCTAATAACTCACTATCAATCACTCCCCATTACTGACTACTGATCTATAACTGGGCTAATAACTCACTATCAATCACTCCCCATTACTGACTACTGATCTATAACTGGGCTAATAACTCACTATCAATCACTCCCCATTACTGACTACTGATCTATAACTGGGCTAATAACTCACTATCAATCACTCCCCATTACTGACTACTGATCTATAACAGGGCTAATAACTCACTATCAATCACTCCCCATTACTGACTACTGATCTATAACTGGGCTAATAACTCACTATCAATCACTCCCCATTACTGACTACTGATCTATAACTGGGCTAATAACTCACTATCAATCACTCCCCATTACCGACTACTGATCTATAACTGGGCTAATAACTCACTATCAATCACTCCCCATTACTGACTACTGATCTATAACTGGGCTAATAACTCACTATCAATCACTCCCCATTGCTGACTACTGATCTATAACTGGGCTAATAACTCACTAACTAGCACAGGATATGAACAAATGTGCACACATGGCTACATGCAGCTCTCGCTCTGATCTCAAAACAAGCGCATCTACTCATGACTGCTCATGCTGTAAACACAGTCAGTCCAGTTCAAAGTAAATAGCACAGATCCATATATGGCAATGGTCTGCAGCTGTGATTTGTTATGCTGCACAGGTCTGTGTAGAGTATGGGGCTGGGTGTCAATTCAATAGAATCCTACTCTGCCAACAACAAAATCTCTTGCATAGTTAGTGTTGCATACTAAGTCTTGCGTAGTTTGTTTTGTTTCGGTATGTTGCATTGAAAGTGGCTAATATTGTGTTGATTCGATCACAATTCCCACAGTAAAGGGAAACGTTGAGAGTGTTAACTAAGGGGGAAAACTGTAGAAAGTTCAATCTCGTGCTTCTCACACACATGCAGTTTAGTCATTTGGAACATGGATGAGACGAGAATACAAAACGTCCAGAAACCATTGCCGGTGGAGGCCACCAAGGGAGCAGATGACTAGCACAGAGAAGGGCCTTCACAGTCACAGTCATTAGTGCGATCAGTACAGCGGGGCAGTACGCTGATTGGTGCACCTCCAGGGTCCATTGGAAGGGCAAGAGACTTGACTGGTTCAACCACTTCATTTGTTGGTTGCACCCCTGAGGAACCCCACATCCTCATCCTCGATGGGCACCACTCCCATAAGACCTTGGAGGCTGTTCTGACAGCAAGAAGCCAGGGAGTGATTCTCACCTCTCTGCCACCTCACTGTAGCCAGAAGATGCAGTCGTTAGACCGTACCGACTTCAACGGTCTGAAGGCCTTCTACAACAGGGCAGCAGATGGATGATGATGCATCCTGGGAAAAGGATAGATATATACCAAATGGCTGGCCTCTACGGAAAAAATGCAGCCAGTGTGGAGAGAGGAGTGGAGGGCTTCCGGGCCAGTCGGCTGTGGCCTTTGGAGAAGGAAATCTTCAAAAAGTAATCTAAATTCACAAAAAGTAGCAGAAGCAGCATGTATATGTAGAAAGTGGAGGAGGCGAAGCTGAGGAAGAGGAAGGCTGAGTCTGCAGCTGTACTGACAGAAGAAAAGAGAGAGAGTAAGAAAACGAAGCAGGTTCTTCCAAAAAGCCACATCAGCCACCAGAGAAGGGGATGCGGAGTGTCTTTCCTGTGAGGAGCTGTTTTCAGTCTCAGGTGGGGACTGGATTAGGTGTGAGAAGTACAGAAGGTGGGCTCATTAGTTGTGCTCCAATTTGACGGGGGGACAGTAGCTTCATTTGTGACCTACTGTACGTACAAATTAGTGCAATAGCAGAGCCACATCAATCTTACACTGAATTAATTAGTTAAGTTGTGAGTTATTGTTATTACAGTTTTTTTGGATTGCTTACACACTAAAATTAAAAGTAGTACACTATTAGCAAAACCTTACACTCAAGAAGCAAAACATCAGCCCACATTTGCACAACTATAAGCACATTGTCAACCTCACACTTGTTGCAAAACTATACACACAGTGATTTGCAAAACACTAAACACACTTAACATACATTACACACAAAAATCTATCATGAAGTCACTTCCTTGCAATACCAAAGCACTGACTGTCAAATTACCACACCGTCCAACCAATTGGTTCAACACAGTCATCAGGTGTGCAAACACTTGTTTGCTTAATTGTAGACACACCAATCAGGTGTATAAGCACTATAAAAAGCAGCAGGTGAGTTCATCGGTCTTCAAGCACAATGGAAAGAGTCAGAGAAAGAGTAAGACAAAGAGGAGGACGAGGAGGTAGACGAGGAGGAGAACGAGGAGGAGGACAAGGAGGAGGACAAGGAGGACGAGGACGAGGACGAGGAGGAGGAGGAGGAGGAGGAGGAGGAGGAGGAGGAGGAATCAACAGAGGAAGAGGAAGAGATGGAGGCCATGCTGAAGGTAGAGGTAGAGGTAGAGGTAGAGGAAGAGGAAGAGGAAGAGGAAGAGGAAGACAAGAAGGTGCTCAAAGAGGACCGAATCTGACAAATGAGATCCGCGCAACACTGGTTGACCACGTTGTCAACCACGGCCTGACACTGAGGGAGGCTGGACTGCGAGTACAGCCAGATCTAAGCCGATACACAGTGGCAAGTGTGATAAGAACATTTCGACTGGAAAATAGGTATTGTAGAAATATCATCATATCAAAAACATCTGCACGGTTTCAGTAACTGCTTACAGTACTGTATTCTATGCACTATCAGCACTTCTGTTACCTTTTCCTGTGAAATTACTGTACTATTGTATACTGTTTTTTTTTCTACATAGGATTGAGGGTCAGGAACGACAAGGGGGAAGGCCTCCTATGTTCACAGAACAGCAAGAGAGGGAGATAGTAAACATGGTTTTGGCATTAAAAACTACTGACTACTGATCTATAACTGGGCTAATAACTCACTATCAATCACTCCCCATTACTGACTACTGATCTATAACTGGGCTAATAACTCACTATCAATCACTCCCCATTACTGACTACTGATCTATAACTGGGCTAATAACTCACTATCAATCACTCCCCATTACTGACTACTGATCTATAACTGGGCTAATAACTCACTATCAATCACTCCCCATTACTGACTACTGATCTATAACTGGGCTAATAACTCACTATCAATCACTCCCCATTACTGACTACTGATCTATAACTGGGCTAATAACTCACTATCAATCACTCCCCTTTACTGACTACTGATCTATAACTGGGCTAATAACTCACTATCAATCACTCCCCATTACTGACTACTGATCTATAACTGGGCTAATAACTCACTATCAATCACTCCCCTTTACTGACTACTGATCTATAACTGGGCTAATAACTCACTATCAATCACTCCCCATTACTGACTACTGATCTATAACTGGGCTAATAACTCACTATCAATCACTCCCCATTACTGACTACTGATCTATAACTGGGCTAATAACTCACTATCAATCACTCCCCATTACTGACTACTGATCTATAACTGGGCTAATAACTCACTATCAATCACTCCCCATTACTGACTACTGATCTATAACTGGGCTAATAACTCACTATCAATCACTACCCATTACTGACTACTGATCTATAACTGGGCTAATAACTCACTAACTAGCACAGGATATGAACAAATGGGCACGCATGGCTACATGCAGCTCTCGCTCTGATCTCAAAACAAGCGCATCTACTCATGACTGCTCATGCTGTAAACACAGTCAGTCCAGTTCAAAGTAAATAGCACAGATCCATATATGGCAATGGTCTGCAGCTGTGATTTGTTATGCTGCACAGGTCTGTGTAGAGTATGGGGCTGGGTGTCAATTCAATAGAATCCTACTCTGCCAACAACAAAATCTCTTGCATAGTTAGTGTTGCATACTAAGTCTTGCGTAGTTTGTTTTGTTTCGGTATGTTGCATTGAAAGTGGCTAATATTGTGTTGATTCGATCACAATTCCCACAGTAAAGGGAAACGTTGAGAGTGTTAACTAAGGGGGAAAACTGTAGAAAGTTCAATCTCGTGCTTCTCACACACATGCAGTTTAGTCATTTGGAACATGGATGAGACGAGAATACAAAACGTCCAGAAACCATTGCCGGTGGAGGCCACCAAGGGAGCAGATGACTAGCACAGAGAAGGGCCTTCACAGTCACAGTCATTAGTGCGATCAGTACAGCGGGGCAGTACGCTGATTGGTGCACCTCCAGGGTCCATTGGAAGGGCAAGAGACTTGACTGGTTCAACCACTTCATTTGTTGGTTGCACCCCTGAGGAACCCCACATCCTCATCCTCGATGGGCACCACTCCCATAAGACCTTGGAGGCTGTTCTGACAGCAAGAAGCCAGGGAGTGATTCTCACCTCTCTGCCACCTCACTGTAGCCAGAAGATGCAGTCGTTAGACCGTACCGACTTCAACGGTCTGAAGGCCTTCTACAACAGGGCAGCAGGTGGATGATGATGCATCCTGGGAAAAGGATAGATATATACCAAATGGCTGGCCTCTACGGAAAAAATGCAGCCAGTGTGGAGAGAGGAGTGGAGGGCTTCCGGGCCAGTCGGCTGTGGCCTTTGGAGAAGGAAATCTTCAAAAAGTAATCTAAATTCACAAAAAGTAGCAGAAGCAGCATGTATATGTAGAAAGTGGAGGAGGCGAAGCTGAGGAAGAGGAAGGCTGAGTCTGCAGCTGTACTGACAGAAGAAAAGAGAGAGAGTAAGAAAACGAAGCAGGTTCTTCCAAAAAGCCACATCAGCCACCAGAGAAGGGGATGCGGAGTGTCTTTCCTGTGAGGAGCTGTTTTCAGTCTCAGGTGGGGACTGGATTAGGTGTGAGAAGTACAGAAGGTGGGCTCATTAGTTGTGCTCCAATTTGACGGGGGGACAGTAGCTTCATTTGTGACCTACTGTACGTACAAATTAGTGCAATAGCAGAGCCACATCAATCTTACACTGAATTAATTAGTTAAGTTGTGAGTTATTGTTATTACAGTTTTTTTGGATTGCTTACACACTAAAATTAAAAGTAGTACACTATTAGCAAAACCTTACACTCAAGAAGCAAAACATCAGCCCACATTTGCACAACTATAAGCACATTGTCAACCTCACACTTGTTGCAAAACTATACACACAGTGATTTGCAAAACACTAAACACACTTAACATACATTACACACAAAAATCTATCATGAAGTCACTTCCTTGCAATACCAAAGCACTGACTGTCAAATTACCACACCGTCCAACCAATTGGTTCAACACAGTCATCAGGTGTGCAAACACTTGTTTGCTTAATTGTAGACACACCAATCAGGTGTATAAGCACTATAAAAAGCAGCAGGTGAGTTCATCGGTCTTCAAGCACAATGGAAAGAGTCAGAGAAAGAGTAAGACAAAGAGGAGGACGAGGAGGTAGACGAGGAGGAGAACGAGGAGGAGGACAAGGAGGAGGACAAGGAGGACGAGGACGAGGAGGAGGAGGAGGAGGAGGAGGAGGAGGAATCAACAGAGGAAGAGGAAGAGATGGAGGCCATGCTGAAGGTAGAGGTAGAGGTAGAGGTAGAGGAAGAGGAAGAGGAAGAGGAAGACAAGAAGGTGCTCAAAGAGGACCGAATCTGACAAATGAGATCCGCGCAACACTGGTTGACCACGTTGTCAACCACGGCCTGACACTGAGGGAGGCTGGACTGCGAGTACAGCCAGATCTAAGCCGATACACAGTGGCAAGTGTGATAAGAACATTTCGACTGGAAAATAGGTATTGTAGAAATATCATCATATCAAAAACATCTGCACGGTTTCAGTAACTGCTTACAGTACTGTATTCTATGCACTATCAGCACTTCTGTTACCTTTTCCTGTGAAATTACTGTACTATTGTATACTGTTTTTTTTTCTACATAGGATTGAGGGTCAGGAACGACAAGGGGGAAGGCCTCCTATGTTCACAGAACAGCAAGAGAGGGAGATAGTAAACATGGTTTTGGCCAACAATGCTATAACACTCAATCAGCTCCAAGCTAACATTGTCAATAACCACGCCAGTTTCAACGATATCCATCAGGTCTCAACATCAACACTGGCACGCATCCTAAAAAAAAAACATATTCAAATGAAGCAAATTTATCGAGTGCCTTTTGAGCGCAATTCCGAAAGGGTGAAACGACTGCGGCATGATTATGCAGAGGTATGTATTCACTTTAGCAGTGTGATCTTGCATACTGTCTCATAATCTTTTACTGTACTGTAATATCTATACTAGAACTACACTGAACTAAACAATTTTGCCTGACACTGTTCTTCAGGGAGTTTTACGAATGGATGGAGAGGAGATCCAGCATGAGTTCATTTACGTAGATGAGGCTGGGTTCAACCTGACGAGAACACGAAGGAGGGGAAGAAACATCATTGGACACAGGGCTATAGTCAATGTCCCAGGGCAACGTGGGGGTAATATAACACTCTGTGCAGCCATTACACAAAATGGGGTTCTCCACCGCCATGCCCATATGGGCCCTTACAACACAGCACTCATACTTACATTCCTGGACCAATTGCACAACATAACAGCAGCAAATCAAATCGATCACATGCAATACATTGTTGTCTGGGACAATGTGTCTTTCCACCGCTCTGCTCTGGTTCAGAACTGGTTTCAGCAACATCCACATTTCACCGTCCTATATCTTCCGCCATACTCTCCATTCCTCAACCCTATAGAAGAGTTTTTCTCGGCATGGCGGTGGAAGGTATATGATCTCCGTCTCCAGGCTGAGGTACCCCTCATCCAAGCCATGGAGGAGGCCTGTGACCAGATGGAGGTAGCAGCAATGCAAGGATGGATTCGTCATTCAAGACGTTTCTTTCCAAGGTGTCTTGCTAATGACAACATTGCCTGCGATGTTGATGAAAT
Source organism: Thymallus thymallus (assembly GCA_023634145.1). Classification (NCBI taxonomy): domain Eukaryota; kingdom Metazoa; phylum Chordata; class Actinopteri; order Salmoniformes; family Salmonidae; genus Thymallus; species Thymallus thymallus. The sequence goes on along the minus strand of CM042401.1, from coordinate 1,459,023 downwards.
TCTCTGGCCAGATCCAGCTAGGCGAAGAGACAATGTCTAGGGTTTTTTTTACAGAAAACTTACTGTAACAAAATGTCACTTTACGTATTGTACTGTATTATGAATGTCCATGTCAATATTTTGGGCGTGTTGAGAAATAAATGAGTTTCTTCAGTCTGCAACATTGGTCTTGTGTAGTGTTTGGTGGATTTACATTATATTTGTACTTTGTTGATGGTAGCCTACTCTAATCATAGGAAAGTAGAAGTGCTAAACGTGTTTTAGATTTATCACAGCAGTGTAACTCATGCAAACAGAGTATAGTAATGTGAAACCTGTGTGTTTCATATGGTAACAAAGTGTGGTTTTTAAACAGAAGTGTATAGTTTTTACAAGAGTGTTTAATTATGCAAAGGATCTGTAGTGTTTTGCTAACTGGGTGTGTGGTTGTGCTAATTGTGTGTAGTGTTTTGAAAACACAGGCCCTGTTTTGAAAATCGTGTTTAAGCAATCCAAAAAAACTGTAAATGTTATTTCATGTTAGTTTCATTCCAATATCATTATAATTTTTTTTTTTTCCAATATCATTATAATTTCTTTTTTTATATATGAATTAAAAATAACAATTGACAACATTTTGCTCCTGAATATAATTTTAAAGACTGCTGGGATTTAAAATCTTGCATTATTCAAATAATATAATATTTAGTCCAATTGTACATAATGGAATGTTATAAATGCAATGTGCAGGTGAGTAAAAAAAGACGGGACTTTTCATCAAATCTCCTCATAGTGAGGATATTAATGGTGACAACACCTTTATAAATAATTAAAATAAGACAACTAGACTTAGCTTTTAAGTATTAGTTACTAGATAATTGTTGATTAAATACTTTTTTAAACAGGAAACCCTATGCCATAAAAAAATAATATAAAAATAACTAAAAAAGTGTAATCTGTATCCATTTATTTCCCATGATTGTTTCTTCACCTAAGCATGTGCATCATAGACAGGGGAGCTAGTTACCAACTAGTACCCTACAGCAATATTTGTACATAAAGGCATTTTCACCACCATTTCTCGCATAATTAATCCCACCATGTCTAACAGCTGTCTTGATTTTTTATTTGTTTTTTTATGGTATTACTTTACACACATAACAACGGTTGATGACATGGTGTGGTCTTTCCACTACGACTTGGGAAAACATGCAGTTTATTTGGCTACAGATGATAGAAGTTATGATGAACTTCACAGGATGGTGTAAATGCAGGTTTAAAGCTGACTTCCTATAATTCTACACACCTTGTCATGGGGTGCAGAGAACATTTTGCAGTTCCAAAGCAAATTTTCTTGCAATTATATACATTTTGCCATGTTTAATGTGACTCAAACATTACAACACAATCTATGGGCTAAAAAAACTAGCTAAAAGATGCTGACATGGGCTGCAGTAGTTGATCTGGACATTTCTGACAAGTTATAAATAGCTCCTTCACAAATTGGGGGTGGGAAAGAATTTCCTGGTGATTCCCACATGGACCAGAGAAATATCAACAAACAGGAAACTGACAGCTGTCAGTGTAGTCTTGCTAACCTTATCTAGCTTGCTAAAGTGATCTGTTCTTGCTGGGTTTTCTTTAACTACACCATATTCAAAAGATTAGCCAGAAGGCTAGCTGGTTCTGGAGCTGGCTTTGTCATGAGCATAATGAAGGAAACTTTGCCACAGATGGAAGCCAGCATCTTTGACTTTGCAAACTATTGTATCCCCCTGTACTTGATTGGAATGGAATGGAAGTGGAGCTTGGGAAAGTTTTGGTATCTTTCATAAGAGATGCTTTTTTCTACATTATAGTGGACACGATGTAACCTTTGGTTGGTAGGTTGCTGGCAGGCTTTGGCTGTGGTACAACAATGCCAAGTCAGCCCGTGCTCATGGTTCTTAAAGGGGAAGTGAAAAGCGCATGAAACAACAATACAAATGTAACTACAGCACAAGAAAATAGATAAACAAGTTCCTTGAATTTTATTGTGCGGGTGTCTGTTTTGATAAAATAACTACAGAGAACCAACAATGAGAGCTCTCTCCTTCTCTCTGTTTCATTTGACCTTTGACCCGATGAGTCACACTTCAGACACACGAACAAGCGTACGTACGTACTAATTCCAATAACTGTGAGTTGTATAGCACTGTCAGATGATACACTGTACACTATACATTGGTGGATGTTGGATGGTTAACTATACTATACAGGTTGATGGCAGAGAAATACTTAAATAGCTAAAAGTGCGTATGATATGAGTGAGGGTAATAATAGTTTACTTAATATACAGACTGGTTAAATGAACAGGTAAGTGAATATTTGAACCTGTACATTTAACTGTACATTTACCTGTACAGTTAATTTAACCAGTCTGTCTATTAAGTAAACTATTATTACCCTCTCTTATATCATACGCACCTTTAGCTATTTAAGTATTTCTCTGCCATCAACCTGTATAGTTTAGTTAATCATGCAAATACTCCTTATTTATCTATCAACTTGCAATATATATATACATTTTGTCACCTAACACTCTGTAACAATGTATAGTGTACGTATTCAGCCATCCACACATACTATGCAATGTCTTTTTACAGCTTTTTATACTTTTTCATGCTGCCGCTCTATGTATCATGTATCGTGTATCTGTCTTTTGTGTATTTTCGTTCTGGCATTTTGCACCTGCCCTGTGTTTTTTTCGTAGCTGCTTGACGAAGAAATTTCCCCTCGGGATCAATAAAGTACCTATCTATCTCTATCTATCATACTAATTTAATTGCATTGAATGTACTTTCACTGTTACGTCTAGTCAATAAGACCAGGCTGGTTTTGCATGGCCTGGTCATTAAGTGAAATCTCCACCCACCTGGGGCACCGGCCCATGCAAAATGAACTGGCCCAATTGACCATGATGTGAATTGGTTTGTTTCATTGGCCTGATGCGTGATGGGTCCTATTTATATCCTGTAATTTAGTTTGAGAGACAGGACAGGGAACAGGTTGGTATACTGCTAGGTTTTTATTTTACTCAGCTAATGTTCCTTGTTGCTCTGTCCAGTTTATTTTCTTTTGTAAATAATTGTATCTTCACTTTCAAATAAATAGCCTCACTCTGGCAAGAAAAAACAGTTCTGCTTTGTTGCCTCCTCACTGTTAATATCCAACCGCCACAGGAGGTTGATGGCACCTAAATTGGGGAGGACGGGCTTGTGGTAATGAATGGAACGGAATTAGTGGAATGGTATCAAATACAGAGTGTTTGATGCCATTCCATTTGCTCTGTTCCGGACGTTATTATGGCCCCATTCTCCTCCCAGCAGCCTCCACTGCCAACCACATGGTCAATTTCACACAGACAGACACACACACAGCTGTAGCTGTGGATAGTGAACATAACAACCTTCGACATAGAACCGAATTCTACCACAGAAGCCCCAGAATGTTCCACTCTGAGGGGAAGGGAGGGGTGTTGAAGGGATCTTTGGTTAGTGATCCTATTATAACAAAGGCAGCAGAATCTGAAAGCTGTGGTGTTTGGCTGGAGCTGAGTGGTCTCAGGGCTGTCCAAGCTAGCCGGCGTCTCTTTCTCCCTCAATAGCAAGCTGTGTTTATCTAGGCTCCTCTGACTGTACAGTGTGTCAGGACTCTCTGTTTTCCTCCTCTTGACTCCCGTCTTCTCCCGTATCTCTTCAGGGCAGAGAGCTGAAGTTAGAACAGATGCAAATCACACCACAAACCTCCCACAGTGAAATGATTAGAAATCACACGGTATGGGACACTACACAAACCAAATACACACACACACACACACACACACACACACACGCACGCACACGCACACACACACACACACACACACACACACACACACACACACACACACACACACACACACACACACACACACACACACACACACACACACACACACACACACACACACACACACACACACACAAACACACACACACACACACACACACACACACACAAACACACACACACACACACACACACACACACACACACGCACGCACGCACGCACGCACACACACACACACGCACGCACACACACACACACACTCCAACCCAACAATCAAAAAGGCTTGATAGTGAAAGGAAACACTCAGAGAAAGATAAACAAACTGATGTTCATTTGATTTCCAATGAGCTGGAAAGACTCCTCCAAGTTAAGGTGAAAGAATAAGGCACCCTGGAACATACTGTTCTAAAGGCTTTTCTCCCCTGTACTTGATTGGAATGGAATGGAAGTGGAGCTTGGGAAAAAGGAGGCCGTCAGGCTGGGAATTGTTGGTCCTTTATGGTGAAAGAGAATACCACAGCTTTACCTAGCACTGTGGGAGGAGGAACAGCTCAGCTCAGAGGAGAAGAGGGCCCAGTAACACCAGGAAACTGCTGCCTCAGGAACACAGGAAGTTGGAGTGTGTGTTTGTTTAGCCTTCAGTGTGTGTGCGTGTGTCTGGATTTTGTTTGTATAGCCCAGAAGATGATCGGTTAGGAAACTCACTCAGGAATGAGTTGTATAAATAAACCAAGATAGACCCCAGCCTGTGGTTTCAAATGGAAACAAATGAGTAATAGTGGGCAGAACAAGCAAGGAGGTGGGCAGAGCCAAGCACGAGCTAGCGAGATCCTATTGGCGCTTTCCATACTGTCCATCTGCATATTTCCGGTAGGGAACGCCTCCTCTGTGAAGTGCGCTGTGTGCAATAACTCAATTCGTCTTTGCACTCCTAAACAACGCAATTTTTAAAAACTTTAGCAAAGGGTAAAGTCTACAAAACTTAGTCCACAGAATGCTTTATTGAGATCAAATGTTTCATCGATGAGAAAATGTGTAGAAAGTCGTCCAAAATCCATCTCGTTCCATCTTCTCCCACTGCCGGCCAGTGGGCTTCCTCTAAATACCATATTTGTTAGTGAGTGGAAACGCTAAGCGGATGCCTCAAATGTATCTGTGCTTTCAGCCTCCCTTAGAGGGCTGGCCATCATTGATGACCTCAGTTTACATGTCATGCTGGTGTGTCAACGGGCTGATAGAGTTATATGCCTGATAAGTCTGACTATATAAGTCTGACTATTCCACTAGTAGTATGGACACATACAGCAGATTGCACACGTAGGCTACACAGCAGGGGTATTAAAATCTTACCCTATAAGGTCTGGAGTATTGCTGTTTTTCTGTTCTACCTAATAATTAATTGCACACACCTGGTGTTCCAGGTCTAAATCAGTCCCTGATTAGGGAGCGAACATTATTTCAATATTTATAAATTGAAATGGATGGCCCTCCCTTCAGCAAATATATTTTACCTAAACGCTTGGAGAAAAAAAAAAAAAGACCCTCCCCTATACCCAAAATAATAATTCAAACATAAAGTGAATAGCAGAGACAGACCAGAGCCTTAGATACGCAGTCTTATAAACTGTTCTTCATCCTGTAAGCATTACATGGCAACGCAGGAATTTTTATAGTGCACAGGGCTGCGGGCCAGAAGGTTATGGGTTCACAGACAAAGAGTAGAAATATCTCCTTTATAGTCAAATCATTGCATGAATCTATCACTGTGTTTGCAGGTCTGAGAAAAAATTGCCTTTTATAAACATTTCATGCAATTCTACGTCATTTTACATATTAGCAGAATCTATTTTAATACCACACACATTGCTGACTTACAGGTTAAGAATGGACCGAGAGATAGGCTTATGTGTCTACCTTTCCACCCCAGACAGAGTAGGCCTACTGACGAAGGACAATGTAAGCTTTAACTGCTGGCTACTCTTCTCCATTGATTAACCCAACTAGAAAAGGTCACAAGTGTTTCCCCAAAAGCTGTCTGGGTTTAAACATCTTCTCTTATACAGAAAGTAAATAGCTTTTGATATCGATTGATAGTGACAGAATTAGATTATTTCCCCTGCTATAGAAGGTTGTAGCTCAGCCTCCGAATGTCAAAGAAAGGAAACAATGATATCCCCATAGCAGTCACGTCTTTCCCAGGTGTTTTACAGCTTGTTTCTAGCTTAAAGCATTGCGGACCAAAGTGCTGTTATAGATCACTTCAGTGGCGATCCGTCATTCAGGGCAGGTGGGGCAGAGCAAACAATGTAAAAAAAAAAGAATCAGAATTAGATAATAAAGCCACATACAAACATGGTCTCTTTTTTGTTTTCTTGAGTAAGGCAGCTCCAAAATGCATGTGTTTCAGCCTAGCTCAGTGCTTTCTGTGGTGGTGTTTCAGCCTAGCTCAGTGCTTTCTGTGGTGGTGTTTCAGCCTAGCTCAGTGCTTAGTTTGCCCTGAGTGGTCGCCTTTTAAGCAGCTCCCGTTGTCCCGTTGTTCGTGCATTAATTGTTGTTTTAGTTCGTTTTCTTTCGTCTATTTTCTTTAGTTTTATTTTTTATTTTGCTACAGTCGAACTATAACAGTTCAGGATTATGGATTTTATGGATTTTATCGCAGCTGAACGTCGACAGGAGTCGTCAACTGTTATTGTTTACAGCAGAGCCCAGCTCCTGGATTTAGCCCACGCAGCGCTGCTGCTCCCCAGGGAAAAGTTTGATATTCCGGACGAATTGAAAAGACGACGCCGTGGATGCAGGGCGGGATTGAAATGTAAGGCAAAGCGGAGGAGGTTCAAGTACAAGCCGGTTATACAGTCTATTATTATGGGCAATGTGAGGTGTCTACATAACAAGATGGATGAGTTGGCGGGACTTGTTCGTGGACAAAGGATTTATCGGGAAACGAGCCTAATGTGTTTTACTGAGACTTGGCTGAACGATAACATCCCCATACAGAACGTCACTATCGACGGTTTCCAGACCATCACAGCGGACAGGGATCGCGTCTCTTCCGGTAAGAGTAAGGGTGGTGGGCTGGCTTTATTAGTTAACAACAGATGGTGTCATCCGAACCATATTACTCTTAAGGAAAAGTTTTGTAGCCCGGACATTGAACTGCTAGCCGTTAGCCTGAGACCCTACTATCTACATAGGGAATTCACGGCGGCCATTGCTGTTATTGTTTACATCCCGCCCTCTGCTGACGCAAACGCAGCGTGTGACGTCATCCACTCTGTTATCGCGAGGTTACAGACAGCGCATCCCAGTGCTTTCTTTGCAATTTCGTGGGATTTTAACCATGCATCTCTCTCTTCAACGCTGCCCACGTTCAAACAGTTCGTGAAGTGCCCAACCAGGAATAATAAAACTCTGGACTTGTTATATGCTAATGTGAAGGATGCATACAACTCCACTGCACTCCCTCCCCTCGGTAGATCGGATCACAACCTTGTCCACCTCACCCCACTCTACAGGCCTATGGTCCAACAGCAGCCTGCAACCACCAGGACTATTAGGAGATGGTCCCCGGAGGCGAATGAGGCCCTACAGGACTGCTTTGAAACAACAGACTGGGATGTGTTCTGTGAGGCTCATGGGGAGGACATCGATGGACTCACTGACTGCATAACAGACTATATTAATTTTTGTGTAGACAACACTGTACCCACCAGGAAGGTACGCTGTTTCCCAAACAATAAACCCTGGGTCACCAGCGACCTGAAGGCCCTGCTGAATGAGAAGAAGAGGGCCTTCAAGGAGAAGGACAAGGACAAATTGAAATGCGTCCAGAGGGAGCTGAAGTTGCGGATTGCTGAGGGGAAGAGAGTGTATAAGGAGAAGATGGAGGACAAGCTGAGGCAGAGCCAGGTGAGAGAGGTGTGGAAGGGTATGAGAAATATCACTGGCTTCAAAAAGTCAAACAGTGGGCAGACGGAGGGGACCCAGGACAGAGCCAATGAGCTGAACCAATTTTTTAACAGGTTCGATACTGGCCCTGTCCACCTCCCCTCCAGCTCCCCAGACCACACACCCTCACGGCTATCCCACCCCCACTTTGCTCACAGCACCTCTGCTGAGACAATCAGTGACCCCACCTCCGCCCCTGCCCCCCCTGGACTGATCCTCAACACCCCCCTTCCCCCCACCTCCCTACCTGGGCTGGCTTTCACCACCAACCAAGTGAAGAGAGAGCTGGAGAGACTACACCAGTGGAAAGCGGCGGGCCCTGATGGCATCAGCCCAAGGGTGCTGAGGGTCTGTGCTGACCAACTGTGTGGAATACTCCAGCGTCTTTTCAACCTTAGCCTGAGCCTAGAAAGGGTCCCTGTGCTGTGGAAAACATCCTGCCTCGTCCCAGTGCCCAAGAAGGCACACCCCACTGTCCTGAATGACTTCAGACCTGTAGCGCTAACATCCCACATCATGAAGACCCTGGAAAGGTTAGTCCTCGCTCACCTCAGACCCCTGGTGTGTTCATCAATGGACCCCCTGCAGTTTGCATACCAGCGCAACATCGGGGTGGATGATGCAATCATCTACCTTCTGCAGAGGGCCTACTCTCACCTGGACAACGCAGGTTGCACTGTGAGGGTCATGTTTTTTGACTTCTCCAGTGCCTTCAATACCATTCAGCCCCTGCTACTGGGTGAGAAGATGAGGAGGATGAAAGTGGAAGCACCCTTAGTCTCCTGGGTCACGGACTACCTGACCGGTAGGCCACAATTTGTGCGACTACAGAGCTGTGTGTCAGAACGGGCAGTTAGCAACACAGGGGCCCCCCAGGGTACGGTCCTGTCCCCCTTCCTGTTCACCCTCTACACCTCAGACTTCAGATATAACTCTGAAACATGCCACCTACAGAAGTTCTCGGATGACTCTGCTATTGTAGGGTGCATCAGGGGTGGGCAGGAGGAGGAGTACAGGAGCACAATCAGTGACTTTGTGTTGTGGTGTGAGCAGAACCACCTTCAGCTCAACATCAGCAAAACTAAGGAGATGGTGGTGGACTTCAGGAGAACCAAGGCACAACTGACTGCAGTCCCTATAAAGGGGATGGAGGTGGAAATGGTTGAGTCATACAAGTTCTTGGGTGTCCATATGGACAACAGACTGGAATGGGCTGGTAACACCGGGGCCCTGTACAAAAAGGGCCAGAGCCGACTCTACTTTCTGAGGAGGCTCAGGTCCTTCAACGTGTGCAGTAAACTACTGCATACCTTCTACCAGTCTGTGGTGGCCAGTGCCATCTTTTTTGCAGTGGTGTGCTGGGGAGCAAACATCAAAGCCGGTGATGCTTCTCGGGTAAATAAGCTGATCAGGAAGGCTAGCTCTGTCCTGGGGATGAGCCTTGACACTCTAGAGGAGGTGGCGGAGAGACGGATCCTGGCCAAACTGCTGGCCATCATGGACAACGTCACCCACCCTCTGCACGCTATGGTTATGACGCAGAGGAGCTCTTTCAGTCACAGACTGATCCCACCACGGTGTGCCAGAGAGCGCTACAGGAGGTCCTTCCTGCCGGCGGCTATGAGACTATATAATGCCTCACTGGGGTGCCGTGCCGTCGGCAACATAGATCTGGAACTGTTGGGGTGCTAGGACCTAGTTTAACAATTATGCATCCATCCGTGAGTAACTCTGTTCCGTCAGCACTCATCCACTCAGGACCTACTTATTCATACAGGTCTGTATATACATACCCATGTACAGTTGTTATATTATATCACATGCAATATTGTAAGTAATTATTGGACCTAGGCATTCACTCAGGAATGCATATTAGTATCCTGCCAGTTGCACCTTTTCTCATTGCTTTTAGTATATCAAATGTGCAATAAGTGCAGTTGTCTGTAATTAAACCCTGCGCACTAAGGACTGTATTTTAAGGGAATTACTATTATTACCCCAATGATATCATACACACATTTAGCTATTAAAGTATCTCTTCCTGTCATTTACCTGTACAGTTTGTGTAAACATGCAAGTATTCACTTATCTGTAAATATAACTGTATACCTAACTGTACAGCTAATTTAACCATGCAAAATTTTCACTTACCTGTTCATTTACCCAGTCTGTCTATTAAGTAAACTATTATTACCCTCGCTCATATCATACGCATTAGCTACTGAAGTATTTCTCTGCCATCAACCTGTATAGTATAGTTAACCATCCAACATCCACCAATGTATAGTGTACATATTCAGCCAACCACTCATACTATGCAATGTCCTTTTATAGCTTTTTTTTTGCACTCCAGATATCCTGTATTTCTATACTTTTTCATACTGCCGCTCTATGTATCATGTATCGTGTATCTGTCTTTTGTGTACTTTCGTTGTGGCATTTTGCACCTGCCCTGTGTTTTTGTTGTAGCTGCTTGATAATGAAATTTCCCCCCCGGGGGATCAATAAAGTACCTATCTATCTATCTATCTATCTTTCTGTGGTGGTGTTTCAGCCTAGCTCAGTGCTTTCTGTGGTGGTGTTTCAGCCTAGCTCAGTGCTTTCTGTGGTGGTGTTTCAGCCTAGCTCAGTGCTTTCTGTGGTGGTGTTTCAGCCTAGCTCAGTGCTTTCTGTGGTGGTGTTTCAGCCTAGCTCAGTGCTTTCTGTGGTGGTGTTTCAGCCTAGCTCAGTGCTTTCTGTGGTGGTGTTTCAGCCTAGCTCAGTGCTTTCTGTGGTGGTGTTTCAGCCTAGCTCAGTGCTTTCTGTGGTGGTGGGGCAGCCAATCCTTGTCATATAAAGAGAAATTATAGATAAAATGTATCGGACATAAACATTACACAACAAGTTGGAAATCGCAAATTCAACAATGAGTGGGTTGGAAGGATTCAGAGGCTAACTGCAAACATTGAAAAGCAATCACTAGCCTGCTATTCAGTGGAATGGGTGTGTGGTCCAAGTCTGGGTTTAAGGGTCTCTTTTCCAAGCTTAAAAGGATAAACATTCACTAGAAACACACCATGGGCCAGAAAAGGTTGAATACATTGACCATGTTGTCAATCCAGCATGACTTCTGCTGTGGGGATCAATAAAGTACCTATCTATCTATCTATCTATCTAAAAAAAAAAACTGGAAACTGGGAACTGGGAAATCTCACACTTCAGTTAGTTCATGACAACTGAGAACTCTGAAAAAAAGGAGCTCCGATTGGTAAAATACGCTTTTAACAGTCATTCAACTCGGAACTCGGAACTCGGGCCTCTTTCTATAGAACTTTCTAGAGCTCCGACCTGAAGATCACTGACGTCATGATTCAACCTTGTTTTTTTCAGAGTTCACAGTTGTCTTGAAAGCACCATAAATCCCAAAACCTTTCCCACAAGGACCGCTGCACCACCTTCCTGTTCTAGTGAGCACAGCACAACAAGGTGAGTCCAACAATGTCTTGCATGCTGCAGCATAAATGATTAATAATCTAGTAATATGCCAGGGAGATATGTATTCTGTAGATAAGAAAGTAATACAGTTCATTCAGAACATATTCAGAGTGCTTGATTTATTCCACATTTGTTACGTTACAACCTTATTCTAAAATGGATGAGTAGTTTTTTTCCCCTCATCAATCTACACACAATGACAAAGTAAAAACAAGTTTATATACATTTTTTAAACATTTTTAAAAAACAATTTACTGAATTATCACATTTACATAAGTATTCAGACCCTTTACTCAGTCCTTTGCTGAATCACCTTTGACGCTACAAGCTTGGCACACCTGTATTTGCGGAGTTTCTCCCTTTCTTCTCTGCAGATCCTCTCAAGCTCTGTCAGGTTGGATGGGGAGCTTCGCTGCACAGCTATTTTCAGGTCTCTCCAGAGATGTTCGATCAGGTTCAAGTGGCTGAGCCACTCAAGGACATTCAGAGACTTGTTCTGAAGCCACTCCTGCGTTGTCTTGGCTGTGTGCATAGGGTCGTTGTCCTGTTGGAAGGTGAACCTTGGCCCCAGTCTGAGGTCCTGAGCGCTCTGGAGCAGGTTTTCATCAAGGATCTCTATGTACTTTGCTCCCTTCATCTTTCCCTCGATCCTGACTAGTCTCCCAGTCCCTGCAGCTGAAAAACATCCCCACAGCATGATGCTGCCACCACCATGCTTCACCGTAGGGATGGTGCCAGGTTTCCTCCAGACGTGACGCTTGAATTCAGGCCGAAGAGTTCAATCTTGGTTTCATCAGACCAGAGAAGTGCCTTTTGGAAAACTCCAAGTGGGCTGTCATGTGCCTTTTACTGAAGAGTGGCTTCCGTCTGTCCACTCTACCATAAAGGCCTGATTGGTGGAGTGCTGCAGAGATAGTTGTCCTTCTGGAAGGTTCTCCCATCTCCACAGAGGAACTCTGGAGCTCTTGGGCTCTTGGTCACCTCCCTGACCAAGGCCCTTCTCCCCAGATTGCTGTTTGGATTCTTCCATTTAAGAATGATGGAGGCCACTGTGTTCTTGGGGACCTTCAATGCTGCAGACATTTTTTGGTACCCTTCCCCAGATCTGTGCCTCGACACAATCATGTCTTGGAGCTCTACGGACAATTCCTTCGACCTCATGGCTCGGTTTCTTGATCTGACATGCACTGTTAACTGTGGGACCTTTTATAGACAGGTGTGTGTCTTTCCAAATCAATTGAATTTACCACAGGTAGATTTCCAATCAAGAAGTAGAAACATCTCATTTACATTTTTAGTCATTTATTCAACGCTCTTATCCAGAGCAACTTACAGCAGTGAGTACAGACATTTTCATACTTTTTCTTTTGTACTGTTCCCCCTTGGGAATCGAACCCAAAACGTTTGCATTGCAAGCGCCAACTGAGCCACGGTTCTGATTTTGCGTACAGGGAGAATATATATAATAATGTTCTGAATTCTGTCGCTGTACATTTCAAAAGTGCGAAACAAATAGTTATATTGACTGCGTCCCTCCTAGTTCACTCATTAATGAAGGATTGTCTCCTATCCGCTCATCGTCCCCTTATGCCATAGTTTGTACATAGAAACCACATTTGTTTAAGCAAGTCAGCCATATCAGCTATGCTTTTTTAAAAGGCAGTAAATGAGGCTGAATTAACTGTTTCACTGCCAGACAAGGCTCCTCTGATAGCCAGGTGTAGCAGTGGTAAGGTGTTGGGACTCTGCTGTTGGGACTCTGCTGTTGGGACAGCTTTATGTCGGCCCTAACAGTTTGTGGGCACTGTTTGTCACCGTTATAGTGCAATTAACGTATTGTTTAGTGTTGTGTTGTGTAGTTAATGTATTGTTTAGTGTTGTATTGTGTAGTGGCTTTGCTGGCATGCATCAAAATAACATTGGGGGAGTTTGCCCCACCAAGATTTACATGCTAAAATCGCCACTGCACTTTATATAATCGGATACGTTTTATTTTCTTAAAAATCTTAAGCTATCACAGGGTAGGCCTGTGATTTTTGTCATTTTCTTTAATAAAAGGTAGGCTTATGGCATATCCTCTCTTGGCCCTTCAATTCGAGTCTTGGTTTTAACTTAACAGCCCTAATTTTGTCTGTCAAACAGGCAGGTCTACCTCTTCAATCTTAAATATAAAGAAATAGGTTCCAACATAAAGGCCTCTTGTTGTTAGTAAAGTCTAATTAAAATGAAGACGGTTTAAATGTATTATGCCTCCTCGAATGTGTCTCCTTTCAGCACCATGAGCTATCCATTTCCGATTGATTGTGTCGCTACTTCAAGTTTCAGCACCACAAGGTAAGTTACTCGAATCTGGTTTATTGTGGGGTCAATAACTCTGATAAATACATCATGGGCTAGAAACATATTGTTTTTAAGAAAATCAATTACAGTAGTAGCAAGCTATCAAAGTCGACCTCCGGCACTCCTCATCTTCACGCTCTTCTTCTCAAACTGAACAGAACATAGGTTAGTCTGCTTGCAAGATTTTTTTGGACTAGTCCTAATCCAAAATTATTTTCAGAAGAAACCTTTGACTTTCCTCCAGAACTGCCACCGTAGGCCTACACAGCACAGCCAATGGTTAGGCAACACACAAATAAAGTTTTCGATTAGCAAGAGCAGAGCAGGCCGGGGCTCAGGGTCAGAATCTACATGGCAGTGTGTAATGCAGACTAGTTTTATTACACCATACCAGCAGCTGTCTGAACTTTGCTCTGTGCTTCTCCAAGCATGCACTTCGTAGCCTATAGGCTATGGATAATTTGATTGAGACCACACTAAATAGCCTATAGGCGTAATTGATATTGCACGCCCAGCGGAGAATCACAGATGATGGAAGACATCAGACTCACATTGATTTATAACCTTAATAAGCATCTCATTCTTAAACACTGAGAAATATAGACATTTAATCAATTACAAATTACATGACCCTCATTACTAAACCCCTCCCCTTGACTGAAATTGAAAAAGCACGACCCCCCCCCATTTTCCTCCAGGGAACTATGTAAATTTCGATCAATCCCTTAGAGGGTGAAGAATGACAAAAAACTGTGGAACTGGTTTCGAGGTCCAGATTAGAATTTGAGGGATACAGTATAGTATTTGAAAAGTAAGGACAATACATACAAAGCATTAGGAACATGCTCTATCCAAGACATAGAATGACCAGGTGATTCAAATCAAATCAATTCAAATGTATTGGTCACATACACGTGGTTAGCAGATGTTATTGTGGGTGTAGCGAAATGCTTGTGCTTCTAGCTCTGACAGTGCAGTAATATCCAACAAGTAATATCTAACAGTTTCACAACATATACCCAAATAAAACTAAGTAAGGAATGGATTGAGAATATATACATATGTCAGGGCGGCATTGGACTAAGATACAGTAGCATAGTAAGCTTTATAGTATACAGTAAACACATAAGAGATTGGTGATGCAGTATGTAAACACGATTAAGTGACTAAGATACTGTAGAATAGTGTAGAGTGCAGTTTATACATAGAGATGAGTGATGCAGATACGGACACATTATTAAAGTGTCTAGTGTTCTATTCCTTAAAGTGGCCTGTGGTTTCTAATCAATGTCTATAGGCAGCAGCCTCTGGTGTGTTAGTGATGGCTGTTTAGCAGTCTAATGGCCTTCAGATAGAAGCTGTTTTTCAGTCTCTCAGTCCCAGCTTTGATATACCTGTACTGACCTCGCCTTCTGGATGATATCGGGGTGAACAGGCAGCTGCTCGGGTGGTTGATGTCCTTGATGATCTTTTTGGCCTTCCTGTGGCATCGGGTGCTGTAGGTATCCAGGAGGGCAGGTAGTTTGCCCCCGGTAATGCGTTGTTTCCTGAAGTCCACGATCATCTCCTTAGTTTTGTTGATGTTGAGTGAGAGGTTGTTTTCCTGGCACCACACTCCCAGAGCCCTCACCTCCTCCCTGTCTCAGCATTGTTGGTAATCAAGCCTACTTCTGTTGTGTCGTCTGCAAACTTGATGATTGAGTGAACAGGGAGTACAGGAGGGGGCTGAGCACGCACACTTATGGGGCTCCAGTGTTGAGGATCAGCGAGGAGGAGGTGTTGTTTCCTACCTTCACCACCTGGGGGCGACCCGTCAGGAAGTCCTGGACCCAGTTGCACAGGGCGGGGTTCAGACCCAGGTCCTCGAGCTTGATGATGAGATTGGAGGGAACTATGGTGTTGAAAGCTGAGCTATAGTCAATGAACAACATTCTTACATACAGTGGGGAGAACAAGTATTTGATACATTTTGCAGGTTTTCCTACTTACAAAGCATGTAGAGGTCTGTAATTTTTATCATAGGTACACTTCAACTGTGAGAGACGGAATCTAAAACAAAAATCCAGAAAATCACATTGTATGATTTTTAAATAATTAATTTGCATTTTATTGCATGACATAAGTATTTGATCACCTACCAACCAGTAAGAATTCCGGCTCTCACAGACCTGTTAGTTTTTCTTTAAGAAGCCCTCCTGTTCTCCACTCATTACCTGTATTAACTGCACCTGTTTGAACTCGTTACCTGTATAAAAGACACCTGTCCACACACTCAATCAAACAGACTCCAACCTCTCCACAATGGCCAAGACCAGAGAGCTGTGTAAGGACATCAGGGATACAATTGTAGACCTGCACAAGGCTGGGATGGGCTACAGGAGAATAGGCAAGCAGCTTGGTGAGAAGGCAACAACTGTTGGCGCAATTATTAGAAAATGGAAGAAGTTCAAGATGACGGTCAATCTCGCTCGGTCTGGGGCACCATGCAAGATCTCACCTCGTGGGGCATCAATGATCATGAGGAAGGTGAGGGATCAGCCCAGAACTACACGACAGGACCTGGTCAATGACCTGAAGAGAGCTGGGACCACAGTCTCAAAGAAAACCATTAGTAACACACTACGCCGTCATGGATTAAAATCCTGCAGCGCACGCAAGGTCCCCCTGCTCAAGCCAGCGCATGTCCAGGCCCGTCTGAAGTTTGCCAATGACCATCTGGATGATCCAGAGGAGGAATGGGAGAAGGTCATGTGGTCTGATGAGACAAAAATAGAGCTTTTTGGTCTAAACTCCACTCGCCGTGTTTGGAAGAAGAAGAAGGATGAGTACAACCCCAAGAACACCATCCCAACCGTGAAGCATGGGGGTGGAAACATCATTCTTTGGGGATGCTTTTCTGCAAAGGGGACAGGACGACTGCACCGTATTGAGGGAAGGATGGATGGGGCCATGTATCGCGAGATCTTGGCCAACAACCTACTTCCCTCAGTAAGAGCATAGAAGATGGGTCGTGGTGGGTCTTCCAGCATGACAACGACCCGAAACACACAGCCAGGGCAACTAAGGAGTGGCTCCATAAGAAGCATCTCAAGGTCCTGGAGTGGCCTAGCTAGTCTCCAGACCTGAACCCAATAGAAAATCTTTGGAGGGAGCTGAAAGTCCGTATTGCCCAGCGACAGCCCCGAAACCTGAAGGATCTGGAGAAAGTCTGTATGGAGGAGTGGGCCAAAATCCCTGCTGCAGTGTGTGCAAACCTGGTCAAGAACTACAGGAAACGTATGATCTCTGTAATTGCAAACAAAGGTTTCTGTACCAAATATTAGTTTTTGTTTTAGATTCCGTCTCTCACAGTTGAAGAGTACCTATGATAAAAATTACAGACTTCTACATGCTTTGTAAGTGGGAAAACCTGCAAAATCGGCAGTGTATCAAATACTTGTTCTCCCCACTGTAGGTATTCCTCTTATCCAGATGTGACAGGGCAGTGTGTAGTGTGGTGGCGATTGCATCATCTGTGGATCTATTGGGACGGTTAGCAAATTGAAGGGGGTCTAGGGTGTCAGGTAAGGTGGAGTTAATATGATCCTTAACTAGTCTCTCAAAGCACTTCATGATGACAGAGGTGATGCTACGGGGAAATAGTCATTTAGTTCAGTTACCTTTGCTTTCTTAGGTACAGAGACAAGGGTGGCCATCTTGAAGCATGTGGGGACAACAGACAGGGATAGGGAGAAATTGAATATATTTGTAAACACAACAGCCAGCTCGTCTGCGCATGCTCTGAGGACGCGGCCAGGTTAACAATTAAATGTCTAAATCCAGGTGAAAGCTATGATCCCTTATTGATGTCACGTGTTAAATCCACTTCAATCAGTGTAGAGGAAGGAGAGGAGACAGGTTGAAGAAGGATTTTTAGAGAGTGATTGGGCAAGACAAAATATTTAAGTGCCTTTGAACGGGGTATGGTAGTAGGTGCCAGGCGCACCGGTTTGAGTGTGTAAAGAACTGCAATACTGCTGGGTTTTTCAGTTTCCTGTGTGTATCCAGAATGGTCCACCATAAAGCAAATATGCTTTATAATGCATTACAAGCTCAAAATGTTTTTTATCATTTGCATGACAATTAAACATTACCTAAAATTCCATCAACGCCACCTTACTAGCTAATTGGCTATGTTAGAGTTTACACTTCTTCCAATGGTAATGTGGGAAGGTAACTCCATACTAGGGGAATTTACCACTTTACCAATTTAAATGTAAAATGTTGATTACTTGTCCTTGCCATTATCATTCACCGGATAACATGATGGGATTCCCTGGGTTGCCGGTTTACCTGGGTAGGAAAAGGTTGAAGACCCCTACCATTCACGCTTTACACTTAGATGGGAAGCATCTAAACAGCGCGTAGACATCATGCTTGTTTTTCCTGGGCTATATGATGTCAGTCAATCTCCCCAGGTGACCCTGTCAGACGACACACTTCACCAGATAATACAATGTGTCAACATGACATCAACATGATAATAAAATGGCATTGATAGCTGTGATGTAAAAAAGAAACCTTCTATTCTCTGAAGCCTCCTTAACCACCTAACTGTGAGTGACCTTACTGTTTTCCAGGCACCCAACATTTTTAATAATGGGCTTTAATCCAGGTCCAGATGGAACTCTTTGTTCTTCAGTATAATTTGAACAGTGGGATAACACTGTGGTCACAAGTTGCCTCATTACATCCAGTACAATACCTTAGAAGCAGTATCCAAGTTGAGACCACAGGGTGCAACAGGGACTGGGGTTCAAGTAGGACCTTGTCATATAGTGCTTATACAACCACTGAATTGACTTAATTCACTTTTAAAAACAGATTATTCTTCCTAATAAGTAACTTATATCACAAACGTAACTTCAGCGCATGTCAGTTATTTATTCTGGGTAAACACACACACACACAGAGCTCACCTGCCCATTCTCCCATTGTTGTAAAGAAGGACTCTGGCTGCGGAAACCAAACTCTGGGACAAAACATCTTGGTGAAGCGGACCATTTTCACTCCATAAAAGACTACGACTACAGCACCAAGGCAGACAAAGAACAGCTCCATTAAATCCATAAATCAAACTCTGTCTGTGTGTGAGTATGTTTGTCTGCTCTGACCACACCACAATTCCTCAGCCCAGACATACACACTGGGTAATGACATGGGGAATAGCCAATCCGTAGCCACTCCCCCATTCACACACACCCACATCTCTCCTGTAGGTTCCACAAACAAAAACACACAGACACACACAAAATTAAATCAAGCTACACCTCCACTTTCAGTTTAGTATCAAGCATGTCATTTGTCAGATGTAGTGTCTGCCTCTATGGATCAAATTCAGATGACTGATTTAGTGTAAAAAAGTATATCATGCATTTCCTAACAGCTGCCTTCTTGCTGAATCAAGACAACGTATCTGGTGGCAACAAAATACACTATTTCATCAAAACACTAGTAAAATAACTATGGGATTCTATTGGAAACTATACACTGAGTGTACAAAACATTAAGAACACTTGCTCCTTCAATGACAGACTGACCAGGTGAATCCAGGTGAAAGCTACAGTATAAATCCTTATTAAATCCACTTCAATCAGTGTAGATGAAGGCGAAGAGAAAGGTTAAAGAAGGATTTGTAAGCCTTGAGACAATTAAGACCTGGATTGTGTACGTGTGCCATTCAGAAGGTGAATGGGCAAGACAACAGAACAGGGTATGGTAGTACGTGCCAGGCGCACCGGTTTGTGCCACACTGCTGGGATTTTCACACTCAACAGTTTCCTGTGTGTATAAAATAAATGGTCCGCCACCCAAAGGACATCCAGCCATCTTGACACAACTGTGGGAAGCATTACAGTCAACATGGGCCAGCATCCCTGTGGAGGAGGGCAGGGGATTTTATGTTTTGTACACCAGTGTAAGTCTTAGGTTTGGGTTAAATGCAGAAGACACATTTTAGTTGAATAACTTCAGTTGTACAGTAACTGATTAGTATCCCCACTTCCTTTCCCTTTCTATAGTAAACTTGTAGTACTCAATGATATTTTATCTGTAGCTATGACAGGCAGGTGTTGCTTTGGGAAGAGAGGATCAGGCGTCATCCTCTAAGTGAGAATACCCTGGGTGGATGAGTGTGGTGACTGAACTGCCAGACAAGCAAGCCCTGGGGAGTCTGACAGGGACTAGCCTGCACAGGCTTTCACCTCACATTCGAGCGAAGAGAGAGAGAGAGAGAGAGAGAGAGAGAGAGAGAGAGAGAGAGAGAGAGAGAGAGAGAGAGAGAGAGAGAGAGAGAGAGAGAGAGGAGGCTAGAGTGACATGATGCTCACATGAAAACTTAACCCTTTACAACAACTACCATGTCTGATTGACTTTTAAAGGGACAAACCAATAAAAAAAGGTTTATAGAACTAATTGTAATTTAAGATCTGGTAATGTTTTGTCATTGTGTCAAATCTGTATTTTTCACTCATTCCTCTAGAGGGCAGCAGAGGAGCACGTTCCGTCGTAGCCTCCCTGGCAGACTGGTCCCACTTGTCCCTGGAACAGACTCCTCCCTGCTCCCATCTGTAGACCACAGAGCCAAGACAAAGAGCCCTGAGAATTCGGTATAAATCTCCAGCTACCAGCTTCGACACCTCCTTGGAGGATGACGCAGGACATTAAATACCTGAGCACTTATACCCGCCACCTGCTAGCTCTGTGGGAGGCCCACCTCCTTATCCCAACCCTGCAAAGACAGCACTGTAGTGTCCTGCCTAATAGCCAGCTGCTCATTCTATGACCACATGCTTCACGCGTGGCGCTGGGACTGGGACTGGACCCCACAGGAGCTAGCCAGTCCTGTTAAGGCCCAGGGGGAGAGAGAGAGGAGCAACGGGCGAGGGAGATGGTTGCCAGGCAGGAGGACCACCCCCAGCGAAGTAAAGGTTTACTTTGAGACTTAGGGACTTGGTCAAGCCCATGAATATAGCAGGATCAATGAGTGAGACAGATAACTTGACTTTTCCCACATAATGTCAAAGTTGATTAATGTTTTTCAAAATGTTTTAAATATATTAAAAATTAACAGCTGAAAAGTCTTGAGTCAATAAGTATTCAACCCCTTTGTTATGGCAAGTCTAAATAAATTCAGAAGTAATTTTACTGTATTTTAACTTTGTGACAGCCTATTTGGTGGACATCTAGGTGTAGTTGGATATCATCATATATATATATATATATAGATCTGTACTATGATCAATTGACCATAATGATTTTGCTTAGTGCGAAACCCAACCTACATCCTAATAACCCGTGTCCAAAATGTGTATTGATCGTTTAAAAATATATATATAATAATAATAATAATAAAGAAAGTAGTAAAACTCCATATAATACGTTAGTTTTAATTAGAATACCACATACTAATACTTTTAGCAAGAATATTCACAATACACCAGGGTCCAGTAACACATGAGCAGCTCAGCGGTCTCAAATGGTTAGCAACCTCTAGACCTCCCAACAAAAAATAAATAAGTTAACAATCCTTGATACTAAGTCAGAGTTCCAGAAAGATCAGATTAGGTGGCCTATTTATTGTATAAAGTTCTTGGGGTATAGTTTGAATAACCTTCCCTCCTGCGTGGGCTGAAATCCGTATTTCTCTAGCTGTTCTTTATCAAAGGAGCCTTCCTCAAAGTCTTTCTGGATCTGTCGGGCCACTTCCTCAGAGAACAGACCCTCAGGGGTGACAGCGGGCTCCGTTCCAGCTGCTGTGCGGTAGGACACGTAGGGCTTGAGTTTGAATCCCTCCAAGTCGGGCACCATAAACTGGGGGATCGTTGCCTGTACTGGAACAAATTTTATGCTGGAGGTTAATAGTCCTGTTGGCTGTGCCCCTCTGCCTTTGTAGTGAGTCCTTGAGCCACGTTTGCTGGTGAATTCAGCCATACGATTGGCTCCTCTCACAATGCCCCTTTGAAGAGCATTCAATACGCCCATCGCATCAAAGAGTTTTGGACTCAAACTGTTAGGCAAACCTGTACGGAGTCAATGAAATGGGTTATTAAACATAGCTAGCTCACTGCAGTTGGCTGGTTCCTCACTGCTAGGAACCAACCTTTATCAGTTCTTTCACATAAGTTTAAATGAAGTAAA
This sequence comes from Thymallus thymallus, assembly GCA_023634145.1. NCBI lineage: Eukaryota > Metazoa > Chordata > Actinopteri > Salmoniformes > Salmonidae > Thymallus > Thymallus thymallus. The sequence goes on along the minus strand of CM042401.1, from coordinate 1,437,233 downwards.
TGAGACTGGGATGAAGAAACATTGAAATGAGCATCTTGACAATTGACAGTTTGCTACCCTGTGTGCAAATGTCAGTCAAACTGTTGCTATATAAGTTAGCTAGTCAAGCAAGTAGCTATAGCTTAGCTAGCTAACTATCCTTATGTAATCCTGCTTGTAAACCAATGATTTATACAGTTGAAGTCGGAAGTTTACATACACCTTAGCCAAATACATTTTAAGGCTCAGTTTTTCATAATTCCTGACATTTAATCCTAGTAAAAAGTTAGACAGTTAGGATCACCACTTTATTTTAAGAATGTGAAATGTCAGAATAATAGTAGAGAGAATTATTTATTTCAGCTTTTATTTCTTTCATCACATTCCCAGTGGGTCAGAAGTTTACATACACTCAATTAGTATTTGGTAGCATTGCCTTTAAATTGTTTAACTTGGGTCAAACATTTCGGTAGCCTTCCACAAGCTTCCCACAATAAGTTGGGTGAGTTTTGGCCCATTCCTCCTGACAGAACTGATGTAACTGAGTTAGGTTTGTAGGCCTCCTTGCTCACACACGCTTTTTCAGTTCTGTCCACAAATTTTCTCTAGGATTGAGGTCAGGGCTTTGTGATGGCCACTACAATACCTTGACTTTGTTGTCCTTAAGCTATTTTGCCACAACTTTGGAAGTATACTTGGGGTCATTGTTCATTTGGAAGACCCATTTGCGAATAAGCTTTAACTTCCTGACTGATGTCTTGAGATGTTGCTTCAATATATCCACATCATTTTCCTTCCTCATGATGCCATCTATTTTGTCAAGTGCACCAGTCCCTCCTGCAGCAAAGCACCCACACAACATGATGCTGCCACCCCTGTGCTTCACGGTTGGGATGGCGTTCTTCGGCTTGCAAGCCTCCCCCTTTCTCCTCCAAACGTAACGAGTTTGGACATTCCTTCCATAGAGGCAGTGTGTATATTTTCTGACCCTCTCCTCCCTCCCTATCTCTCTCCCTCTTTCTGTCAGGACCCCAGTCTGCTGGAGGGCAGGGTGACTCTGTGTCAGGTCAAAGCTGGCTGTGTGTAGAACAGCCAGGGGGACCAGGTCAGTCAGTCAGTCTGTCTGCATGCTGCCTGGTGGTGGAAGGCTTAGCATTTACACATAGCCCTGAGGCTAGAGCTGACCTCAATAAAACATCTGCTTCTTCTCTGTCAGCAGCACTGGCAGAAACGGTCAAAGTAATTTGTCTTAATTGCATGTTATAAGTGGTTAATCTATGCGTATCAAAAGGCACTCTTCCCTATAGAGTGGACTACTTCTGACCAGGGCTCTAGTCAAAAGTAATGCATACCAATGGCACATAGAGAATAGGGTGGCATTTGGGACAAACCCGTTGACATTATATATGTCTATATCTCCCTGTGCCGTCTGTTTCCTCTGGTTGGATGTGTGTGTACAGTTTGTGATCTCGAGGGTGCTCCATGTGTACCAGAAGACGATCGAGGAGGACACTGCTGTTTCTGACCCATCTGGGCGAGATGGTGGGTCCTCTGGCCGTGCTGACTGGTGAACCCCTCATCTTCAGCATTTGAGCACACGTCCTGTCTATCTCTGAAGCTGCCTTCTATGAGTATGTCATTTTTCTTGTGCATGGAGACTCACACACTCATTCGATGTCTGATGGCAGTTGTCACTGTAGTTCTCATCTTTGTCCCAGAGGCCCCCCTGTTGGTGTGTATGCTTTTGTGCACAGTAGTTGCTATCTGAATATGTGAATGTGTGTCTATGTAGGATCATGCGTGAAGAGCCCAGGGGGTGCTGAACGTTGCTCACACCGTGGTGAAGAGAGTGTCAGGCTTCGTGAGGCAGATAGACTTTGCTCTGGACTGGATGGCTCTGGAGGCTGTCCGCGCTATCTACAGGTACCTGCTGAATAGCATAGAAGTACATATACAACACTAGAATGGACATAGGCATCCTAGCAACATGACAAAAAAACATCCATCTTGGTCAGTGAATTATAGGATCTCTATGATGAATGGTCTCATATCCTCTATCTCCCTCAAATTCAAATCCAGTTCCACTGCTTTTTGTTCATTCTTCCCCTCTAATGAGGGACTGATTTAGACCTGGAACGCCAGGTGGGTGCAATTAATTAACAGGTAGAACAGAAAACCAGCAGGCTCCAGACCTCGTAGAGTAAGATTTGAATACCCCTGGTGTATATGTTCCTCTGTCTAACTGCTCCATCCAACCGTTCCTAGGCAGGGAGACGGACAGGTCGGACAGCACCTTCACCGCCTGCGTTCTGTCTTCGCAAAGGATGATGGGAAGATGGAGTTGACTGGAGAGTATGGTCGCAGTGACCTCATAGGGGTGGTGAGTGTTCTATAAACCCATATTCTTCATGGTTTATGTATTTAACTCTAGCCTGGTCCCAGATCTGCCTGGTCCCAGATCTGCCTGGTCCCAGATCTGCCTGGTCCCAGATCTGCCTGGTCCCAGATCTGCCTGGTCCCAGATCTGTTTGTGCTATCATGTCAATTCCTTGTCACCCATTGTCATGGCTTGACAATGTGTGACAATGAGTTGGGAAGAGCACACACAAATCTGGGACCAGGCTAATATAACTTCGGTTCTGTGGGTGTAACCCTGTTGTCCTGGTGCTGTGGGTGTGACCCTGTTGTCCCGGTGCTGTGGGTGTGACCCTGTTGTCCCGGTGCTGTGGGTGTGACCCTGTTGTCCCGGTGCTGTGGATGTGACCCTGTTGTCCCGGTGCTGTGGGTGTGACCCTGTTGTCCCGGTGCTGTGGGTGTGACCCTGTTGTCCCGGTGCTGTGGCCTCTGACCTCTAGTTGGAGAGGATGCTGGAGGGCAGGGCAGTGCGGGTCCAGAAGCAGCTGATCAAAGGGAGGACGGTCCCCCACCCCAGAGCACTGTGGAGAGGCTCAACATGAGGAGCTGGATCTCCAGACACCTGCACCTCTCCTGTCCAGGGTCTTTTCCAAGAGGAGCCTACCCAAACTGGTACCCTATATACACACATCTCTCCTGCCCAAATGTGTGATTTTCCAGTAGCAGCCTGCCAAGCTAATACACACACACACATACCTCAGCCAGTATAGACACAGCTCCTCTCACTGACTAGACAATATTCAACCTACTTTTTCAACCTTGGCTTTTAACCTGCAGCTTGGTTTACTGCTCATATGATGCATGTCTCAGAAGGAAGCCTTTAAATAACGATACTGAGCTTTTCAAGGACAGCCTTCAACTAGTCTGCTTCCCAAATGGTACCCTATTTCCTATACAGTGTATAGCGCTCTGGTCAAAAGTAGTACACCAGGGAATAGGGTGCCAATTGGGATGAATCACAAATTAGCTGACTCTTCCCCTCTGGTCCTGTGGTCCTGTATTCCTGTATTCCTGTTCTCCTGTATTCCTGTCCTCCTGTATTCCTGTTCTCCTGTATTCCTGTCCTCCTGTATTCCTGTGGTCCTGTATTAATTTCCTCCTGTATTCCTATAGTCCTGTATTCCTATGGTCCTGCATTCCTGTTGTCCTGTATTCCTGTTCTCCTGTATTCCTGTCCTCCTGTATTCCTGGCTCCTGTATTCCTGTCCTCCTGTATTCCTGTGGTCCTGTATTCCTGTCCTCCTGTATTCCTGTCCTCCTGTATTCCTGTGGTCCTGTATTCCTGTTCTCCTGTATTCCTGTCCTCCTGTATTCCTGTCCTCCTGTATTCCTGTGGTCCTGTATTCCTGTCCTCCTGTATTCCTGTGGTCCTGTATTCCTGTGGTCCTGTACTCCTGTCCTCCTGTATTCCTGTTCTCCTGTATTCCTGTCTTCCTGTATTCCTGTGGTCCTGTATTCCTGTCCTCCTGTATTCAAGTCCTCCTGTATTTCTGTCTTCCTGTATTACTGTTATCCTGTATTCCTGTCCTCCTGTATTCCTGTGGTCCTGTATTCAAGTCCTCCTGTATTCCTGTCCTTCTGTATTCCTGTGGTCCTGTATTCATGTCCTCTTGTATTCCTGTCCTCCTGTATTCCTGTGGTCCTGTATTCCTGTCCTCCTGTATTCCTGTCCTCCTGTATTCCTGTGGTCCTGTATTCCTGTCATCCTGTGTTCCTGTCGTCCTGTATTTCTGTCCTCCTGTATTCCTGTCCTCCTGTATTCCTGTCCTCCTGTATTCCTGTGGTCCTGTATTCATGTCCTCCTGTATTCCTGTCCTCCTGTATTCTTGTGGTCCTGTATTCCTGTCCTCCTGTATTCCTGTCCTCCTGTATTCCTGTGGTCCTGTATTCCTGTCCTCCTGTATTCCTGTCCTCCTGTATTCCTGTCCTCCTGTATTCCTGTGGTCCTGTATTCCCGTCCTCATGTATTCCTGTCCTCCTGTATTCCTGTTCTCTTGTATTCCTGTCCTCCTGTATTCATGTCCTCCTGTATTCCTGTGGTCCTGCTGTGGTCGTCCTCAGAGAGAGATGTTCCAGAAGCCTCCAGACCGCCACTTTGACTTCAGCTGTCTGGCCAGAGTCCTGGTGCTGGTGCTAGGAGGTGCTAGGAGGTGGTAGGAGCTGCTAGGAGGTGGTAGGAGGTGCTAGGAGGTGGTAGGAGGTGCTAGGAGGTGGTAGGAGCTGCTAGGAGGTGGTAGGAGCTGCTAGGAGGTGGTAGGAGGTGCTAGGAGGTGGTAGGAGGTGCTAGGAGGTGGTAGGAGCTGCTAGGAGGTGGTAGGAGCTGCTAGGAGGTGCTAGGAGGTGGTAGGAGGTGCTAGGAGGTGCTAGGAGGTGGTAGGAGCTGCTAGGAGGTGCTAGGAGGTGGTAGGAGGTGCTAGGAGCTGCTAGGAGGTGGTAGGAGGTGCTAGGAGGTGCTAGGAGCTGCTAGGAGGTGCTAGGAGGTGGTAGGAGGTGCTAGGAGCTGCTAGGAGGTGGTAGGAGGTGCTAGGAGGTGGTAGGAGCTGCTAGGGGGTGGTAGGAGCTGCTAGGAGGTGGTAGGAGGTGCTAGGAGGTGGTAGGAGCTGCTAGGAGGTGGTAGGAGCTGCTAGGAGGTGGTAGGAGGTGCTAGCAGGTGCTAGGTACTGCTAATCTCTCTCTAGACCTCACACTCCAATGTAACATGCTGCACTATCACTAGTACCTTTTTTACAATTTTTACGTAATTATTCAAACACCATTCGGTTTATAGTCCCTGGTTGTAGTTTTCCAGTTTTTTTGCGTAACTAAATAATGTAAATCTTTATAGTATAGAGTGTATGAGCTGTTAGTGTCAGTGTTCACTCTGTCTACCTTGCTATGAGGCCTTTCGATAATGACTTTTCTACTTTCTGTTTCTAGTTCCTTTTTGCTCTGGCATCCAGGAGCTGGGTCAAGGTGGGTATATTCTCTAGTCCCATCAACACTGCTCCCTCTGACTGTCCACTAAAAGCTTCCTTAAGCTAAACTTCCCCCCTCTCCCCCAGTTTTTTTAATTCACACACTGACTGTACTTATTGTCAAGTCTGCGTCCCTCTATCCAGGGGTTGCTGTCAGGTTGGCATCCTGCGAGCGCTCAACGAGGCAGGGCATCCCTGTGGGCATGGTGGACGGCACCTCCATCGGCTCCCTGATGGGGGCGCTGTACGCTGAGGAGAAGAGCAACAGCCGTATGAGGATCCGTGCTCGTGAGTGGGCCATGGTGAGAAGATAC
>CM042401.1:1401571-1426571 GCA_023634145.1 Thymallus thymallus | reverse complement strand
CAAATGTCACCATTTTGTATGGCTAATTCCTGTTGTTTGGGTTTGTTTAGGTTTTTCCAATTTTGCCAGAAGTTGTTTTTATTTATGGACTCCTCAATTAGTGTCAATTGCTTTCTGTTGTACTGGGATTTCTTGATTCTGAGTGTACGTTTATATGATTTTAATGTCTCACAGTACTGAAGGCGTAGTTCTCTGTTGTTTGGGTCTCTGTGTTTTTGGTTCGATAGTGTTCTAAGTTTTTTCCTAATGTTTTTACAATCTGTATCAAACCATTTGTCTTCTGTATTTCTGTTTGGTTTGTTTGATCCTAGCTTTAATTGTGCTGTTTTTGCTGTTTGCCTAAATATATAATTTATGTTATTTACAGCTAGATTGACACCTTCTTTACTGTGAGCGTACATTGTATCCAGAAAGTTGTTTAGGGTTGATTGGATTTTTTGGTTACTGATTGCTTTCTGGTATTCCTCTGTGCTGTTTTGAGCCCATCTGTATGAATGTTTGATGTTGTACAGCTTATTGGGCTGTGAATTTGTGGTTGCTTCTATGTCTGATCTTTTGAGGAACAGGGTAATTTGGCTGTGATCAGACAGAGGTGTTAGTGGCTTAACAGTGAATGAGCTGAGAGAGAAAGGGTCCATATCTGTTATCATGTAGTCTACTGTGCTTTGGCCAAGAGGAGAGCAATAGGTGAATCTTCCTAAAGAGTCCCCCTGTAACCTACCATTGACAAAGTACAGACCCAGGCTTCGACAGAGCTGCAATAGGTCTTTTCCATTCTTGTTGACGATGCTGTCACTGTTGTTCCTGTAGGAAAGGTTAAAGGGATTAGAGACAGCTTGGCCTGTGATATAGCTGTCCCCTCGTGTGCTCATTTGGTCAGGTAGTGTTCCTGTGCGTGCATTTGTGTCCCCACAGATGAGCACATTTCCCTGGGCCTGGAAGTGGCTCGTCTCTTCCTCAAGGGTGGAGAATATTTCTTCTGAGAAATAGGGGGATTCTGAGGGGGGGATATATATTGCACACAGGAACAAGTTTTTTCCAGTCAGTGTAAGTTCTTTTTTTAGTCTAAGCCAAATGTGATATTTGCCAATTTTTTGGGGGTCAATTAGGTTTTGTAGTTGGGATTTGTACCATATAATCATTCCTCCAGAATCTCTGCCTCTATTGACAGAGATGTGTTTTTGGGATGGTAAAATTATTTCTCTGTAGCCTGTGGGACAGTGCGTGACTACATCTGCCTTACACCATGTCTCCTGCAGAATAATGATATCATCATCTTTTATGTTTTTGTTGAACTCCAGGGCCAGACTCTTCAGTCCTAAGGCTGTCGAGTTTAGGCCCTGGATGTTCCACATGCTAATTGTTAGTGGTCTCATTGCAAAAAGTATGAATATTAAGAATGACTATTACAAGAGAACAACTATATTTCTAAGACTAACTAGGTTACTAAGGGTGAGACAATACAGAACATTCCTCAGATGATATTGTTTCTCCAAAGTGTCATGTAGGTATTTATATATGTACGTGTGAGTGTGTCTGTTCATATCCTCCACTGTGTAAGATAATGTATGTGTGAGTGTTTGGGTGAGTTTGAGTTATTGATTGTGTCTGTTAATGTGTGTGTGCGGGAGTGAGTGTGGATGGGTCGGTGTGTGTGTGTGTGTGTTTGTGAATGGGTCAGTGTGAGTGTGTGTGTGTGTTTGTGAGTGTGTGTGTGGATGGGTCAGTGTGAGTGTCTATATCTGGTTAGTGTGAGTGACGATGGGTCAGTGTCAATGTGAGTGTGAGTGTGTGGTTGTGTCAGTGTGAGTGTGAGTGTGTGGTTGTGTCAGTGTGAGTGTTTTTACTGTAGTTTAGTGTAGATGTAGTGGAGGAGCTGTTTGATCTCACTCAGTCCCACAGAGTTATCTGGTCCGGTGAGAGCCTCCGAATAGCTGCGCCGGTTCTGTTGCGGTGCCACCTGAGAAGAAGGGGGGGCAAGACTGGGTCGTGGTGCTGACTCTGTTGTCTGGTAGTGGTGGTGCTCTGGTGTGGGGTAGTATATTGGCCCTGGTCCATTCTGGCGGCTTCGTTGGGGGGAGCGGTGATCTGGTGGTGGGTGGGTCTTGTAGGTTGTGCTGGGTCTCGGTTGGTGTCGAGGGTGCCTGTGGCTTGTTGGTGATGACGTAGTCTGGTAGGCGACTCTGCGTGGTGATGACATCTGGAAGGTGGTCCTGGGTGGTCCTCTGTCCTGTTGGGCACGCTGTGTTGGTCTGCCGAGTGCCACATCCTTCAAGGTCTTGGTGAGCAGTCCCACTGACTGTTTCCTCAGATGGGAGTGGTCGTACAGGTGCTCAGGGGTGATGGTCGGGTGTTGAGCAACGTGCACATTCGGGATCCTGGCACAACCTCTTGTGATGTCAGCGTTGACTCTCTGGATGGTATGGGGGTGGAAATCTTTGCGGGGCAGCAGAGTGGAGATGGTGATGCGGGAGTTAGGGAAAGACTCAGAGGCTTTCTCTGCCATTCTGCTGACCAGGCTGCCTACTCTCTCCTGATCATCTCTCATGTTGTTGGTGCCACTGTGGATGATAATGTGGCCTGGTGTTCCGAAGTCAGGCTTGGATATAATATTTAGTGCATCCTGCACTTTTGGGCACCAGAATTTGACCACCTTGTGGTTGGGGAATAATTTCTCCTCATCTATATATTTTCCGTTTGAATCAATGAGGATGGCCACCTCCGTGACTCTTACCATAGTGGTGGTTTCACATACAGGGGCTGGTTTATGCAGGACCTGTGTAATGGGGGTTGTATGTGAAGGGGTGTCAGGGGTGTCCGAGGAGCTTCTCTCTGCTGTTGTCGTCCTTGTGTGTGCCTCCTTGTGGACTGGGGATGTGGGTATGGGGGGGACGGTGCAGGGTAAGGAGGTGGTTGACGGGGGGTTAGTGGAAGAAGGTTTTGTAGTGTTGAGGGGCTGCAGCTGTTCTGTAGGGATTTTTGACTCTTCTTTCGGATGTAGTACCATTTTAATGACAGCTAGCTCTGATTCCATCTCCTTCTTTGCCTGCGCTAGTTCTCTTCGCATGGCCCCTTTCTCCTCCTCCAGCGCTGTGCTGAAGTTCTCTCTCAGCTCCTGGACTGATGTTTTTAGTTGAGTCCTCCACTGGTTCAGCTGGTCCTGTAGAGGCTCAGTGTAGTAAGGAAGTTGCTCTCTGAGCTCAGTAACCTCTAGTTCCAACTGAGACAGCTTCTCCCTTAGCAGCCGTATGGTGTTGCCATCATTATTCTGATGGTTGTGTACAGGTAGGGGGAGGGACAGATCTATGTCCTGGAGCTGGGGCAGAACTGCTGTTGGGGTATCCGTTGGAGCGGGGGATACTGGGGTGCTGTTCTTGTCCCTTTTTGCCGTGGCTAGGTTCCCTAGAACGGGAGAGTCCTGTAAAAAAGAACTGAGTGCCGCCTCACTTCCCTGGACCATTACTGTGCCATTTTGATATATATTTACGGTCAGGAGTCTATTTTCCTGTGACTTTTCACTATCCTCAAAAATTTGAATTTGCCTTCCCTTGCAGATCCCCTTTTTGGTTGTGTGAGGGAAGTGTCTGGTTATGGCTGCGTGCCAGGCAGTGGTGTGTTCACTGTAGAACAGTAAGTTGGTAACCGTCCCGTTGTGTGAGCAGTCAGCAAACAACGTATCTGGGTTTTCCCTCTGTATGTTTTGTTTAAACATAATTCTTCCCTTCTCTGATTTAAGATGGGATGGGATTTCGAAAAAACGAGGGGAAAGTTTAACGTTCTCCGCTGCTTTCTTCACTGCTAGCGCTGCTTCGGAAGCCATGTTGCTATGGTTACCAACGGTAAACAATAGGTGCCGCTAACGGTTGAGGTTTCAAATTTGAGTTAGCTAGCTTGATCGATTTATAAAGTTTGTTTTTACTCACGGTGTCGATTATTTTGAGTTCCTTTTTGGGTCTTCAGTTGTCTGGGTTTATTAGTAGTATTTTTATGAAAAATGTTGATCCGTTTGTCTCACTCTTAGTAATCAAAAGTTTGAATGAATCACGAGCTGTTCTTCTGCATGTCTGTCAAGTTCAAGCTCTCTCTCTCTCTCTCTCTCTCTCTCTCTCTCTCTATCTTGTTCTCTATCTCTCTCTCTATCTCTCTATCTCTCTCTCTCTCTCTCTCTCTCTCTCTCTCTCTCTCTCTCTCTCTCTCTCTCTCTCTCTCTCTCTCTCTCTCTATCTTGTTCTCTATCTCTCTCTCGATATCTCTGTCTCTCTCTCTCTATCTCTCTCTCTCTATCTTGTTCTCTCTCTCTCTCTCTCTCTCTCTCTCTCTATCTTGTTCTCTCTCTCTCTCTCTCTCTCTCTCTCTCTCTCTCTCTCTCTATCTTATTCTCTCTCTCTCTCTCTCTCTCTCTCTCTCTCTCTCTCTATCTCTCTATCTTGTTCTCTATCTCTCTCTCGATATCTCTGTCTCTCTCTCTCTATCTCTCTCTCTCTATCTTGTTCTCTCTCTCTCTCTCTCCTCTCTCTCTCTCTCTCTCTCTCTCTCTCTCTCTCTCTCTCTCTCTCTCTATCTTGTTCTCTCTCTCTCTCTATCTCTCTCTCTCTATCTTGTTCTCTATCTCTCTCTCGATATCTCTGTCTCTCTCTCTCTATCTCTCTCTGTCTTATGCCAAATGATGATTCCTCCTGAGTCCCGGCCCTGTTTAACATTTTTCTGTTTGATTGATGGTAGTAAACTTTCTCTATAGCCTGAGGGACACTGAGTATCAATGTCTCCACGACAACATGTTTCCAGTAGGATTATGATGTTCTGTCCCTTGATGTTTTTAAGCAATTCTGGATTTTCTGATAGTTAATGATCTCATCTATAATAAGTGATATTCACTGGTTTCAGTAAAGTACATTGAAAAAAAAAAAAAACTACTTTGAAAATGTTATGCAATTAAAATAAACAAAAATGCCTTTTCCTTATGGTGAAAAAGTTAGTACACCCCTACCTTTACCATCACATAAAATGGCAAAAATTAGAATTAGGTTTCAAAACAAGTGCAAATGATTAGAAAACATTAGAGAGAAACTTGGTCTTGTTTGGTCTTTACAATATGGGTGTGTGGTAACACATCATTCAAAGATCAAAAGACCTACCCGAGGCCCTCAGAAGAAAGATTATTGATGCCGGTGAGTCTGAGAGGTAAGTAAACTATGGCAGAGAAATACTTAAATAGCTAAAAGTGCGTATGATATAAGTGAGGGTAATAATAGTTTACTTAATATACAGTCTGGTTAAATGAACAGGTAAGTGAATATTTTGCATGGTTAAATTAACTGTACAGGTAAATGTACAGTTAAATGTACAGGTAAGTGAATATTTGCATGGTTATATTAACTTTACAGGTAAATGACAGGAAGAGATACTTAAATAGCTAAATGTGTGTATGATATAATGTAGTGTAATAATAGTAATTCCCTTAAAATACAGTCCTTAGTGCGCAGGGTTTAATTACAGATAAATGCACGTATTGCACATTCGATATACTAAAAGCAATGAGAAAAGGTGCAACTGACAGGATACTAATATGCATTCCTGAGTGAATGACTACGTAAGTTCAGTCCTAGAATTACTTACAATATTGCACGTGATATGATATAACAACTGTACATGAATATCTATATACAGACCTGAATTAATAAATAAGTCATGAGTGAATGAGTGATTACAGACCAGAGTTACTCACGGATGGATCCATAATTGTAAAACTAGGTCCTAATACCCTAACAGTTCCAGGTCTATGTTGCCGACGGCACGACACCCCGGTGAGGCATTAAATAGTCTAATAGCCGCCGGCAGGAAGGACCTCCTGTAGCACTCTCTGGCACACCGTGGTGGGATCAGTCTGTGACTGAAGGTGCTCCTCTGCGTCATAACCATGGCATGCAGAGGGTGGGTGACGTTATCCATGATGGCCAGCAGTTTGGCCAGGATCCATCTCTCCGCCACCTCCTCTAGAGTGTCAAGGCTAATCCCCAGAACAGAACTAGCCTTCCTGATCAGCTTATTTACCCGAGAAGCATCACCGGCCTTTATGTTGGCGCCCCAGCACACCACTGCAAAAAAACAGTTTGAAAGTATGCAGTAGTTTACTGCACACCTCAGAAAGTAGAGTCGGCTCTGGCCCTTTTTGTACAGGGCCCCGGTGTTACCAGCCCATTCCAGCCTGTTGTCCATATGGACTCCCAGGAACTTGTATGACCCAACCATTTCCACATCCATCCCCTGTATAGGGACTGCAGTCGGTTTGGCCTTGGTTCTCCTGAAGTCCACCACCATCTCCTTTGTTTTGCTGATGTTGAGCTGCAGGTGGTTCTGCTCACACCACAACACAACGTCACTGATTGTGCTCCTGTACTCCTCCTCCTGCATGTTTCAGAGTTATATCTGAAGTCCGAGGTGTAGAGGGTGAACAGGAAGGGGGACAGGACCGTTCCCTGGGGGGCCCCTGTGTTGCTCACTGCCCGTTCTGACACACAGCTCTGTAGTCGCACAAATTGTGGCCTACCGGTCAGGTAGTCTGTGTCCCAGGAGACTAAGGGTGCTTCCACTGTAATTAAACCCTGCGCACTAAGGGCTGTATTTTAAGGGAATTACTATTATTACCCTAAATTATATCATACACACATTTAGCTATTTAAGTATCTCTTCCTGTCATTTACCTGTGCAGTTTATGTAACCATACTAATATTGACTTACCTGTACATTTAACTGTATACTTACCTGTATAGTTAAGTTAACCATGCAAAATATTTCTCTTACCTGTTCATTTAACCAGACTGTACAGCGGGTGAAATAAGTATTGAACACGTCACCATTTTTCTCAGTAAATATATTTCCAAAGGTGCTATTGACATGAAAGTTTCACCAGATGTTGGTAACAACCCAATAACTTTTAATGAGACATTAAACTTGGAATAGAGGTTGAATTGTGACCAGGGGTTTTTTGTCGTTTATGATTTGAAAACCGATTTAAAATAATATTGACTTGATTATGAATGAATTACTGGTTGACTGAATGGTCGACCTAATCTTCTTCTTCAAATAACGTTTATCTCCTTTTCTGCAATTCAACTTATAGCTGCAAATGTGTACAAGACATCCTAACTAATAATAAAACCTTGATATATTGGTGACAATGAGTCACTATGTTATGCTGTCAGTAACCTGGTCCCCAAGGCTATTACGCATTTGGGAAAAAGTGTCTGGCAACGAGATAATGCTATCAGTAGCCTATTTAGTATTGATGTGTAAGATGTGCAATGACTAATAAATTGTACTGACTTCTACCTATCAGATTCATTTTTGTGCTCACGTTTTAGTCACATGCTAATCAGTAATATCATTAAAAAGATAGGCTACTGTTTACTCACGTGCCTGAGGTAATAAAACCTATCTCTGTTTTATTATGACATCTAAATAGAATTATATCAATCCATGACACGGTTATTCTATGCTTGGCAAAAATTGATTGAAAAGCGCCGATAAAAAAATCATATTACTGCGAAAGGCAGGACAGTATGGAGTCAACGGATACAGAGAAGGCAAAGATGCGGACTCTGCAAGAGCAGCGACTCTGCGTACAACAATTAGGTGCTAGTTATGTCCACCGGTATTTATAATCGTTCTATAAATGTACACGTTAAGTGTAAATATCATAGAATTTGAAATGTAATATTCCACATTCAAAATATAACAGGCCTACGCTACTAGTCTTGAAGTCATATCACAAACCACTGTGATGACAGCTTTGCACACTCATGGCATTCTCTCAACCAGCTTCATGAGGACCGCCACAGGAATGGAAGACCCAGAGTTACCTCTGCTGCAGAGGATAAGTTCATTAGAGTTACCAGCCTCAGATTGCAGCCCAATTAAATGCATCACAGAGTTCAAGTAACAGACACATCTCAACATCAACTGTTCAGAGGAGACTGTGTGAATCAGGCCTTCATGGTCGAATTGCTGCAAAGAAATCACTACTAAAGGACACCAACAAGAAGAAGAGACTTGCTTGGGCCAAGAAACATGAGCAATGGACATTAGACCGGTGGAAATCTGTCCTTTGGTCTGGAGTCCAAATTTGAGATTTTTGGTCCTAACCTCAACCAAATTTAGATGGTTTGGGATTAGTCGGACCGCAGTGAAGGAAAAGCAGCCAACAAGTAATCAGAATATGTGGGAATCCTTCAAGACTGATGGAAAAGAATTCCAGGCGAAGCTTGCTGAGAGAATGCCAAGAGTGTGCAAAGCTGTCATCAAGGCAAAGGGTGGCTACATTGAAGAATCTAAAATAAAAATATATTTTGATTTGTTTAACACTTTTTTGGTTAGTACATTATTCTATATGTGTTATGTCATAGTTTTATTGTCTTCACTTTTATTCTACAATGTAAAAAATTGTGCAAATAAAGAAAAACCCTTGAATGAGTAATATTCCAAACTTTTGACCGGGGATGTAAATACAGTGGCAAGATAAAGTATGTGAACCCTTTGGAATTACCTGAATTTCTGCATAAACTGGTCATAAAATGTTATTTGATTTTCATCTAAGTCACAACAATAGACAAACACAGTCTGCTTAAACTAATAACACACACATTATTGTATTTTTCTTTTCTACATTGAATACATCATTTAAACATTCACAGTGTAGGTTGGAAAAAGTATGTGAACCCCTAGGCTTCTCCAAAAGCTAATTGGAGTCAGAAGTCAACTAACCTGGAGTCCAATCAATGAGACGAGATTGGAGATGTTGGTTAGAGCTGCCCTGCCCTATAAAAAACACTCACAAAATAGTGTTTGCATTAGTTTGCTGTTCACAAGAAGCATTGCCTGATGTGAACCATGACTCGAACAAAAGAGATCTCAGAAGACCTAAGATTAATAATTGTTGACTTGCATAAAACTGGAAAGGGTCACAAAGTATCCTTGATGTTCATCAGTCCATTGTCTATAAATGGAGAAAGTTCAGCACTGTTGCTACTCTCCCTAGGAGTGGCCGTCCTGCAAAGATGACTGCAAGAGGACAGTGCAGAATGCTCAATGATGTTAAGAATCCTAGTGTGTCAGCTATAGACTTACAGAAATTTCTGGAACCTGCTAACATCTCTGTTGACGAGTCTACGTAGAACACTAAACAGAATGGTGTTCATGGGAGGACACCACGGAAGAAGCCACTGTCTGAAGTTTGCAAAAGAGAAACCTGGATGTTCCACAGCACTGCTGGCAAAATATTCTGTGGACAGATGAAACTAAAGTTGAATTGTTTGGAAGGAACACACAACACTACTGTACTTGTACAGAAAAAAAGGCCCAGCACACCAACATCAAAACCTCATCCCAACTCTAAAGTATGGTGGAGGGAGCATCATAGTTTGGGGCTGCCTCAGGGCCTGGACAGCTTGCTATCATTGACGGAAAAATGAATTCCCAAGTTTAGCAAGACATTTTGCAGGAGAATGAAATGCTGTCTGTACACCAATTGAAGCTCAACAGAAGTTGGGTGATGCAACAGGACAACAACCCAAAACACAGAAGCAAATCAACAACAGAATGGCTTCAACAGAAGAAAATGCACCTTCTGGAGTGGCCCAGTCAGAGTCCTGACCTCAACCCGATTTGAGATTCTGTGGCATGACGAGAGAGAGAGAGAGAGAGAGAGAGAGAGAGAGAGAGAGAGAGATAGAGAGAGAGAGAGAGAGAGAGAGAGAGAGAGAGAGAGAGAGAGAGAGAGAGAGAGAGAGAGAGAGAGAGAGAGACCATGAAATGCTCTATTGATTGCAATGATTTGTCATCTGATAACTTTTCCCTGTATGTGAGCGGCAGACCCAGGCAGAGTACAATGGAGATCTTAGAGGATGATCACAAAGCTCCAAGAGGTGGAAGCATCCTGGACAGGTCACTGCCCAAGCCTGGACCATCAATGGAGGCAGGTCTACATAACTTGAGCTCAGGCAGAGAGGGAGATGGCAAGCTTGTAGCAACCCGTGCATAGACAATATTAGCTTTGTGAAGGCATCTAATTTTTGTAATAGCCCAGTTGTACATAATATACCAGCATATCTGTGTGTGCGTATAGAGTATTGTGGAGCGGGAGAAGCATCGACAGTGTACTCTGACAGAGCAGCACAACAGGCTGCAGTGTGTTGTCAGGGCCAAGGAGTCACAGCTGCTGGAGATGGAGCCGGACATGAAGGTCCTGGAGCTGGCCTCCACAGCGGATGCTGACAGGCAGCACTACGGCCAGGTGACACTATAGGGGACAGGGTGCCATTTGCAACACCCCCTCTAAAGAGTTAGCTTCTCACAGACTCAATTGTCCCCAAAAACGTACTGTATAACAAAGCAGTGTGAACTTTCAGCACCATGGACAGCACCAGGGACAGCACCAGGGACAGCACCAGGGACAGCACCAGGGACAGCACCATGGACAGCACCAGGGACAGCACCATGGACAGCACCAGGGACAGCACCATGGACAGCACCATGGACAGCACCAGGGACAGCACCAGGGACAGCACCAGGGACAGCACCAGGGACAGCACCATGGACAGCACCAGGGACAGCACCAGGGACAGCACCATGGACAGCACCATGGACAGCACCAGGGACAGCACCAGGGACAGCACCATGGACAGCACCATGCACAGCACCACACACATCTGGTGGACGATTCACTTTTAGCTCCCACTTGCTTATTGTGGGATGTTTACTTGTAAGTGCTATCAATTGTATTACACACATTGGCTACATGTCTTAGTATGATTGGGAAGAAAATAAGAGAGAAAAGGTCAGGCTCATCGGAATACAAGCCATGACTCGTCATGAATGCCAGCCATGACTCGTCATGAATACCAGCCATGACTCGTCATGAATACCAGCCATGACTCGTCATGAATACCAGCCATGACTCGTCATGAATACCAGCCATGACTCGTCATGAATACCAACCATGACTCATCATGAATACTTTTCTCACTACAATTGTATGACGTGTGAATGTATGTCTGTCTCTCTGTCTTTCGCCACCAGAGTCAGCTAGTTCACATGGAGAGGCAGCTAACGGTGGAACGCAAAATTATGGAGAAAGGGTTGACTGAAAGGAGGGGAGCGAAAGAGAAGGAGGTGGAGGGTCGGCTGGAGAGAGGGAGAGAGGGCAACGGGGCAGCAGAGTAGCTCAGAAGTTGAAAGAGCAGGTGAGAGAGAAAGAGACTGTGGGAGAGGGAGATAGGGATGGAGAGGGAGAGAGGGATGGGCCTGTGGGGAAGAGAGAGAGAGAGAGAGAGAGAGAGAGAGAGAGAGAGAGAGAGAGAGCAAAAAAGAAGGAAAGAAATAGAGACAAATAAAGAGTGAGAGGGATGTTCTGGTGGGAAACAGCGAGTGAACAGGAGAATGGAAGAAAATAATGAAAGAAACATGTTAGTCAGGAGGGACACTTAAATGCCTATTGCAGTCAGTGAGTGCTGTTTTTATCTAGGGTCGGAGAGGGTCATCTTCCAGAGATACAACTCCTATCACTGGTATTACATCAGATGATGATCTTACACCACAGACAATTATGCATAAAAATAAATACAGAAAATATCAGATCACCGATGTCCAAATAGTACTCTCTCTTGAAGGCAGTAATATTCTGAATCATACATACTTTGCATGAGCAAAGGCAATACATATATGCGCACATACAATGATATACATATTCAGCGTGCAGCTGGTTTTCAGGTGCTCACATTTTATTTCCTCATGTTCAGCATTGAGATTGATGATGAAATGATGTGTGTCTGTGTTGTGTTCTCCTCCTGCAGCCCAGCAGACCGCCGCAGCCCTGTTTACTCCACAGTCCATCTTCAAACTGGTGCAGGATATTGATGCTCTGAGAGAAGCGCTCAGCTGCACTGATCTGCAGGTATGGTGGCCCACTTGGATCATTTAGCCCTGCTAATTGCAGTATCTTATAAGCACTCTAATAAGCAAGAATCTTACGTTTTTAATATAAGCCACTGTTGAAAACAAACAGCCCTTTGTTATTTCCCAAGACACATTGATGTAGTTGTTTAATTTTGAGTTGTGTTGCCGTAATATCTAACCACACTGGGGTGTTGTAGTTTTTATTAAATGTAATATATTAGAACATGTGTGGCATTACAGAAAAGGCAAAGGTTTTCAAATTCACCCCAGGCCTGGTACCTGATCTGATAGTCTCTCGGATATTTACATCCCCGGTCAAAAGTTTGTAATATTACTCATTCAAGGGTTTTTCTTTATTTGCACATTTTTTTTTGCATTGTAGAATTAAAGTGAAACTATGACATAACCCATATATAGATAGATAGATAGATAGATAGATAGATAGATAGATAGATAGATAGATAGATAGATAGATAGATAGATAGATAGATAGATAGATAGATAGATAGATAGATAGATAGATAGATAGATAGATAGATAGATAGATAGATAGATAGATAGATAGATAGATAGATAGATAGATAGATAGATAGATAGATAGATAGATAGATAGATAGATAGATACTTTATTTATCCCTCGGGGGGGAAATTTCATTGTCAAGCGGCTACAACAAAACACAGGGCAGGTGCTAAATGCCACAACGAAAAGTACACAAATTATCAAGCCGATTTAAGTACCTTGTTGCAAACAGGAGGCATGTTTTAGAATATTTTTATTCTGTACAGGCTTCCTTCTTTTCACTCTGTCATTTAGGTGAATAATGTGGAGTAACTACAATGTTGTTGATCCATTATCAGTTTTCATATCATAACCATTAAGCTCTGTAACGGTTTTAAATCAACCTTGGCCTCATGGTGAAATCCCTGAGCAGTTTCCTTCCTCTCCGGCAACTGAGTTAGGAAGGACGCCTGTATCTTTGTAGTGACTGGGTGTACTGTTTTGATACACTATCCAAAGTGTAATTAATAACTTCACCATGCTCAAAGGGATATTCATTGTCTGCTAATTTAATATATATATATATATATTTTTTTTTTTACAAATCTACCAATCGGTGCCCTTCTTTGCGAGGCGTTGAAAAACCTCCCTGGTCTGGAATCTGTGCTTGAAATTCACCACTCAATTGCTGGACCTTACAGATAATTGTATGTTTGGGGTTCAGAGACGGGGTGGTCATTAAAAAATTATGTTAAACACTATTAATCCAACTTAATATGTGACTTGTTAAGCACATTTTTATTCCTGAACTTATTTAGGCTTGTTATAACAAAGAGGTTGAATACTTATTGACTCAAGACATTCCAGCTTTTCATTTCTTGTTAATTTCAAAAGTTTTCTACTAACAAAATGTCACTTTGGCTTGATGGGGTATTGTGGGTAGATTAGAGACACAACATCTCTCATGATGGGGTATTGTGGGTAGATTAGAGACACAACATCTCTCATGATGGGGTATTGTGGGTAGATTAGAGACACAACATCTCTCATGATGGGGTATTGTGGGTAGATTAGAGACACAACATCTCTCATGATGGGGTATTGTGGGTAGATTAGAGACACAACATCTCTCATGATGGGGTATTGTGGGTAGATTAGAGACCCAACATCTCTCATGATGGGGTATTGTGGGTAGATTAGAGACACAACATCTCTCATGATGGGGTATTGTGGGTAGATTAGAGACACAACATCTCTCATGATGGGGTATTGTGGGTAGATTAGAGACCCAACATCTCTCATGATGGGGTATTGTGGGTAGATTAGAGACACAACATCTCTCATGATGGGGTATTGTGGGTAGATTAGAGACACAACATCTCTCATGATGGGGTATTGTGGGTAGATTAGAGACACAACATCTCTCATGATGGGGTATTGTGGGTAGATTAGAGACACAACATCTCTCATGATGGGGTATTGTGGGTAGATTAGAGACACAACATCTCTCATGATGGGGTATTGTGGGTAGATTAGAGACACAACATCTCTCATGATGGGGTATTGTGGGTAGATTAGAGACACAACATCTCTCATGATGGGGTATTGTGGGTAGATTAGAGACACAACATCTCTCATGATGGGGTATTGTGGGTAGATTAGAGACACAACATCTCTCATGATGGGGTATTGTGGGTAGATTAGAGACACAACATCTCTGTAACACAAAATGTGATAAACGTAAAAGGGTTGTGAATACTTTCTGAAGGCTCTGTATTTCAGCCTTGGGAAGAAGGAGAAACATACTAGATCATAAAGTATATAAAGTCCCCTGGCAGAGAAAGTAGAAAGTAATGATTGAGAGAGCAATAGCAATAGCTAGCAATATGGCTAAAACCCTAAGGACAGTATTAATTCAATTTGTTTTAGTGACCTGCCTTCCTCACATTTTGAAATCATACTTTATATGATGTGTCAACTCCCACCCCCCATCCCCACAGCATTCTCATCTTTCTCCCCATCTCCCCTCCCTCATCCGCCCCCTTCTCCTCCTCCAAATCACAGCCTCCCATGTCATCAATTTTTAAGGGGAAAACAAAAGCCCCTCAGGCAGCCAGGCAGGTATGTGGGTCACAGCGCAGTGGCAGGCAGCTCCAGTCAGAGAGCCCCTCCAGCTCACATGCGATTATGTGCAGCACAAATGGCCAATTAAGATGTGTTGACAACGGCGGCACGCTGCTTCAGCAAATCAATCAACCAAGAGTACAGTATGCAGTGTCTCAAATGGCACCCTATTCCCAATAAAGTGCACTACTTTTGACCAGAGCCCTTTGTGGTCAAAAGTTAAGGAATAAGATGCCATTTGAGACTCAGACTGATTACTGTCTGTCTAATAGGCTTTAATATAATTGACATCTTCTATACCGTATTGACACAAGTTGAGGGATTGTTGGTTTAGATTAACTTTGAACTTGTCTTTCTTGGTATAGCATGGATTTTCACACGGTCAGTCGTCCAGCTGTAAAGATCTTTCCACCAGTGCTGCTGGCTCAGCTGTATTCTATTGGATAACTACTTCATTGGTTTTATTGTCTGGTGTCTGTGTAGTCGGATAACCGGATAACTACTTCATTGGTATTATTGTCATTTCACTGATTCTGTTCCAGTCTCTCTCTCTCTCTCTCTCTCTCTCTCTCTCTCTCTCTCTCTCTCTCTCTCTCTCTCTCTCTCTCTCTCTCACTCTCTCTCTCTCTCTCTCTCTCTCTCTCTCTCTCTCTCTCAATTCAATTCAATTCAATTCAATTCACTTTATTGGCATGACGCAACAATGTACATATTGCCAAAGTATCATACATCAATATATATATATTTTTTTATATATTTATATATATTTTTTTTTTCTATTTTATATATATATATATACATACATATACACACGCACATACATATATATACACATATATACATACATTCATACACACATATATATATATATTTTTTTTTTAAAAATATAATTACATCAAAGAACAAATAACAACAGGAAAAAATAAAATAAATGCATTAAATATGTCAGGCACTGTCCCTCAACTTGTGGCAGGCAGCAACATAGCATGCTGCCAGCACACAGCTGGTCATGTCTTCCCCCAAAAGGATCGGCAGCCTTTCTATGTCAGAGAGGTCCTCAAAGCCCCGGACTACTTGTTCAAATTTGGGGAAGTGACTCTCTCTGATGGTTTTATATTTTTGACATTTGGTCAGGAAATGCAGCTCTGTCTCTGGTTCCGCTGTGGTGCAGTGGTTGCACAGCCTTTCCTCTACAGGGAGCCAGGTTTTCCTGTGTCTACCCTTCTCAATAGCAAGGCTGTGCTCGCTGAGCCTGTACTTTGTCAAGGTTTTCCTGAGGTTTTGATCAGTCGCCATGGTCAGATAGTTTGCCATGGTGTACTGTCGATTTAGGGCCAAATAGCACTGCATTTTGCTTTGTGCTTGTGTTTGTGTTTTCCAATAGGTAATGTAGTTTTGTTTTAGATGTTTTGTAATTTGGTTAATTCTTATTGATTGGATGTTCTGGTCCTGAGGCTTCAGTGTGTTAGTGGAACAAGTTTGTGAACTCAGCCCCTGGACCAGTTGGATGAAGGGACTCTTATCTTTGCTCAACTCTTGGTATTGCAGGGCTTGGTAATGATATGAGAGGGGGTCACTGTGTTTTAGGTGTTTCCAAAACTTAATTGCTCTTTTTTGAGTTTTTAATATTAGTGGATATCGGCCTAATTCTGCCCTGCATGCATTGTTTGTAGTTTTCCTCTGGACATGTAGGAGAATCTTACAAAGTTCCGCGTGCAAGGTCTCAATGGGATGTTTGTCCCAGTGGGTAAAATCTTGTTTTGTAAGTGGACCCCACACCTCGCTGCCATAGAGTGCGATTGGTTCAATCACACATTTAATTAGTTTTTGCCAAATTGTAATAGGTATTTCAATTTGGATTTGTTTTTTAATGGCGTAGAATGCCCTGCGTGCTTTGTCTCTCAGTTCATTCACTGCATTATTTAGGTGTCCAGTCGAACTTATTTTTAAACCTAAATAGTTGTATTGTGTGCAATACTCTATATGTTTTGCACCAATTGAGAACTTTGGTTTTATTCCCTGGGATCTGGAATTTGTCTGGAAAATCATTATTTTGGTCTTTTTGGGGTTTACTGTCAGGGCCCAGGTCTGACAGTACTGCTCTAGCAGGTCCAAGCTCTGCTGTAGACCATGTGCTGTGGGTGAAAGCAGGCACAGGTCATCTGCAAAGAGCAGGCATCTAACTTCCGAATTGTGGAGACTAACACCAGGGGCTGAGGACTTCTCTAGAATATTGGCCAATTCATTGATGTAAATGTTAAATAGCACAGGGCTGAGATTGCAACCCTGGCGCAGGCCCCGCCCCTGGTTAAATGATTCAGTTTGTTTCTTGCCAATTTTTATGCTACACATGTTGCCTGTATACATTGATTTTATAATGTCATATGTTTTACCCCCTACACCACTTTCAATGACTTTGTAGAACAGTCCTGTATGCCAGATAGAATCAAATGCTTTTTGGAAGTCAATAAAGCAAGCATAGAGTTTTGTCTTATTTTTGTGGACGTGTTTATCTATTAGGGTGTGTAGGGTGTAAATATGATCTGTTGTTCTATGTTTTGGTATAAATCCAATTTGGCTTTTACTCAGGATATTGTGCTTATTAAGGAAGTTTAGGACTCTTACATTTATAATACTACAGAAAACCTTCCCCAGGTTACTGTTCACACAAATCCCTCTGTAATTGTTAGGGTCAGATTTGTCTCCGTTTTTAAAGATTGGTGTTATGAGTCCTTGGTTCCAGATGTCAGGGAAGTAACCTACACTCAGGATCAAGTTAAACAATTTTAATATAGCTAATTGATATTTTTCACTAGTGAATTTGAGCATCTCATTTAGGATCCCATCAGGTCCGCATGCTTTTTTTGATTTGAGGGCTTGAAGTTTTTTAAGGAGCTCCTGCTCAGTAATTGGGGAGTCTAAAGGATTTTGGTAGTCCTTTATAGATTTTTCCAGTTTGTTTAACTTTTCATAAATTTGGCACTGTTCAGTATTATCCTGAGTGTCAACAGTGTTGTAGAGTGCTTTAAAGTGATTTGTCCAAATGTCACCATTTTGTATGGCTAATTCCTGTTGTTTGGGTTTGTTTAGGTTTTTCCAATTTTGCCAGAAGTTGTTTTTATTTATGGACTCCTCAATTAGTGTCAATTGCTTTCTGTTGTACTGGGATTTCTTGATTCTGAGTGTACGTTTATATGATTTTAATGTCTCACAGTACTGAAGGCGTAGTTCTCTGTTGTTTGGGTCTCTGTGTTTTTGGTTCGATAGTGTTCTAAGTTTTTTCCTAATGTTTTTACAATCTGTATCAAACCATTTGTCTTCTGTATTTCTGTTTGGTTTGTTTGATCCTAGCTTTAATTGTGCTGTTTTTGCTGTTTGCCTAAATATATAATTTATGTTATTTACAGCTAGATTGACACCTTCTTTACTGTGAGCGTACATTGTATCCAGAAAGTTGTTTAGGGTTGATTGGATTTTTTGGTTACTGATTGCTTTCTGGTATTCCTCTGTGCTGTTTTGAGCCCATCTGTATGAATGTTTGATGTTATACAGCTTATTGGGCTGTGAATTTGTGGTTGCTTCTATGTCTGATCTTTTGAGGAACAGGGTAATTTGGCTGTGATCAGACAGAGGTGTTAGTGGCTTAACAGTGAATGAGCTGAGAGAGAAAGGGTCCATATCTGTTATCATGTAGTCTACTGTGCTTTGGCCAAGAGGAGAGCAATAGGTGAATCTTCCTAAAGAGTCCCCCTGTAACCTACCATTGACAAAGTACAGACCCAGGCTTCGACAGAGCTGCAATAGGTCTTTTCCATTCTTGTTGACGATGCTGTCACTGTTGTTCCTGTAGGAAAGGTTAAAGGGATTAGAGACAGCTTGGCCTGTGATATAGCTGTCCCCTCGTGTGCTCATTTGGTCAGGTAGTGTTCCTGTGCGTGCATTTGTGTCCCCACAGATGAGCACATTTCCCTGGGCCTGGAAGTGGCTCGTCTCTTCCTCAAGGGTGGAGAATATTTCTTCTGAGAAATAGGGGGATTCTGAGGGGGGGATATATATTGCACACAGGAACAAGTTTTTTCCAGTCAGTGTAAGTTCTTTTTTTAGTCTAAGCCAAATGTGATATTTGCCAATTTTTTGGGGGTCAATTAGGTTTTGTAGTTGGGATTTGTACCATATAATCATTCCTCCAGAATCTCTGCCTCTATTGACAG
The DNA here is from genome assembly GCA_023634145.1 of Thymallus thymallus. Taxonomy (NCBI): domain Eukaryota; kingdom Metazoa; phylum Chordata; class Actinopteri; order Salmoniformes; family Salmonidae; genus Thymallus; species Thymallus thymallus. The sequence goes on along the minus strand of CM042401.1, from coordinate 1,407,788 downwards.
AGATGTGTTTTTGGGATGGTAAAATTATTTCTCTGTAGCCTGTGGGACAGTGCGTGACTACATCTGCCTTACACCATGTCTCCTGCAGAATAATGATATCATCATCTTTTATGTTTTTGTTGAACTCCAGGGCCAGACTCTTCAGTCCTAAGGCTGTCGAGTTTAGGCCCTGGATGTTCCACATGCTAATTGTTAGTGGTCTCATTGCAAAAAGTATGAATATTAAGAATGACTATTACAAGAGAACAACTATATTTCTAAGACTAACTAGGTTACTAAGGGTGAGACAATACAGAACATTCCTCAGATGATATTGTTTCTCCAAAGTGTCATGTAGGTATTTATATATGTACGTGTGAGTGTGTCTGTTCATATCCTCCACTGTGTAAGATAATGTATGTGTGAGTGTTTGGGTGAGTTTGAGTTATTGATTGTGTCTGTTAATGTGTGTGTGCGGGAGTGAGTGTGGATGGGTCGGTGTGTGTGTGTGTGTGTGTGTTTGTGAATGGGTCAGTGTGAGTGTGTGTGTGTTTGTGAGTGTGTGTGTGGATGGGTCAGTGTGAGTGTCTATATCTGGTTAGTGTGAGTGACGATGGGTCAGTGTCAATGTGAGTGTGAGTGTGTGGTTGTGTCAGTGTGAGTGTGAGTGTGTGGTTGTGTCAGTGTGAGTGTTTTTACTGTAGTTTAGTGTAGATGTAGTGGAGGAGCTGTTTGATCTCACTCAGTCCCACAGAGTTATCTGGTCCGGTGAGAGCCTCCGAATAGCTGCGCCGGTTCTGTTGCGGTGCCACCTGAGAAGAAGGGGGGGCAAGACTGGGTCGTGGTGCTGACTCTGTTGTCTGGTAGTGGTGGTGCTCTGGTGTGGGGTAGTATATTGGCCCTGGTCCATTCTGGCGGCTTCGTTGGGGGGAGCGGTGATCTGGTGGTGGGTGGGTCTTGTAGGTTGTGCTGGGTCTCGGTTGGTGTCGAGGGTGCCTGTGGCTTGTTGGTGATGACGTAGTCTGGTAGGCGACTCTGCGTGGTGATGACATCTGGAAGGTGGTCCTGGGTGGTCCTCTGTCCTGTTGGGCACGCTGTGTTGGTCTGCCGAGTGCCACATCCTTCAAGGTCTTGGTGAGCAGTCCCACTGACTGTTTCCTCAGATGGGAGTGGTCGTACAGGTGCTCAGGGGTGATGGTCGGGTGTTGAGCAACGTGCACATTCGGGATCCTGGCACAACCTCTTGTGATGTCAGCGTTGACTCTCTGGATGGTATGGGGGTGGAAATCTTTGCGGGGCAGCAGAGTGGAGATGGTGATGCGGGAGTTAGGGAAAGACTCAGAGGCTTTCTCTGCCATTCTGCTGACCAGGCTGCCTACTCTCTCCTGATCATCTCTCATGTTGTTGGTGCCACTGTGGATGATAATGTGGCCTGGTGTTCCGAAGTCAGGCTTGGATATAATATTTAGTGCATCCTGCACTTTTGGGCACCAGAATTTGACCACCTTGTGGTTGGGGAATAATTTCTCCTCATCTATATATTTTCCGTTTGAATCAATGAGGATGGCCACCTCCGTGACTCTTACCATAGTGGTGGTTTCACATACAGGGGCTGGTTTATGCAGGACCTGTGTAATGGGGGTTGTATGTGAAGGGGTGTCAAGGGTGTCCGAGGAGCTTCTCTCTGCTGTTGTCGTCCTTGTGTGTGCCTCCTTGTGGACTGGGGATGTGGGTATGGGGGGGACGGTGCAGGGTAAGGAGGTGGTTGACGGGGGGTTAGTGGAAGAAGGTTTTGTAGTGTTGAGGGGCTGCAGCTGTTCTGTAGGGATTTTTGACTCTTCTTTCGGATGTAGTACCATTTTAATGACAGCTAGCTCTGATTCCATCTCCTTCTTTGCCTGCGCTAGTTCTCTTCGCATGGCCCCTTTCTCCTCCTCCAGCGCTGTGCTGAAGTTCTCTCTCAGCTCCTGGACTGATGTTTTTAGTTGAGTCCTCCACTGGTTCAGCTGGTCCTGTAGAGGCTCAGTGTAGTAAGGAAGTTGCTCTCTGAGCTCAGTAACCTCTAGTTCCAACTGAGACAGCTTCTCCCTTAGCAGCCGTATGGTGTTGCCATCATTATTCTGATGGTTGTGTACAGGTAGGGGGAGGGACAGATCTATGTCCTGGAGCTGGGGCAGAACTGCTGTTGGGGTATCCGTTGGAGCGGGGGATACTGGGGTGCTGTTCTTGTCCCTTTTTGCCGTGGCTAGGTTCCCTAGAACGGGAGAGTCCTGTAAAAAAGAACTGAGTGCCGCCTCACTTCCCTGGACCATTACTGTGCCATTTTGATATATATTTACGGTCAGGAGTCTATTTTCCTGTGACTTTTCACTATCCTCAAAAATTTGAATTTGCCTTCCCTTGCAGATCCCCTTTTTGGTTGTGTGAGGGAAGTGTCTGGTTATGGCTGCATGCCAGGCAGTGGTGTGTTCACTGTAGAACAGTAAGTTGGTAACCGTCCCGTTGTGTGAGCAGTCAGCAAACAACGTATCTGGGTTTTCCCTCTGTATGTTTTGTTTATACATAATTCTTCCCTTCTCTGATTTTAGATGGGATGGGATTTCGAAAAAACGAGGGGAAAGTTTAACGTTCTCCGCTGCTTTCTTCACTGCTAGCGCTGCTTCGGAAGCCATGTTGCTATGGTTACCACCGATAAACAATAGGTGCCGCTAACGGTTGAGGTTTCAAATTTGAGTTAGCTAGCTTGATCGATTTATAAAGTTTGTTTTTACTCACGGTGTCGATTATTTTGAGTTCCTTTTTGGGTCTTCAGTTGTCTGGGTTTATTAGTATTATTTTTATGAAAAATGTTGATCCGTTTGTCTCACTCTTAGTAATCAAAAGTTTGAATGAATCACGAGCTGTTCTTCTGCATGTCTCTCTCTCTCTCTCTCTCTCTCTCTCTCTCTCCCCTACAGTCATGTCAGGAGAATGACCTTGACATGTTTCAAAGCTAAAGCTTGAATCATGCAGGCTCTTTCTCTCTCTATCTCTCTCTGTCTGTCTCTCTGTCTCTCTGTCTCTCTCTCTCTCTCTCTCTCTCTCTCTCTCTCTCTCTCTCTCTCTCTCTCTCTCCTACAGTCATGTCAGGAGAATGACCTTGACATGTTTCAAAGCTAAAACTTGAATCATGCAGGCTCTCTCTCTCTCGCTATCTCTGTCTCTCTCTCTGTCTCTCTCTCTCTCTCTCTCTCTCTCTGTCTCTCTCTCTATCTCTCTCTGTCTCCCACCTGCTGTAGTTGGTAAGGTCCTATGTGTGACAGTGTGATGTGGAGGAGAATACAGCAGGACTGTGTGTGTGTGTGTGTCTGTCTATGGGTAATGAGAATGACATCCACCTGAATTAGGGCCCAAGTCCCCAGACGACTAGGGGACAGTACAGTAATCAAGCCTTGTTGACGAGGAAAAGAACCCGCTGATAGCAGGTTAGAGTGAGAGGCGGTGACACACACAGAAGATGACATCAGGTGGCACGTTGTTGGATGAGAGCGAGAATGATTGAGCTTTCCACTGCCTAGTACCCAGACCTGGTTATGTGATTGTGTACCCTGGTGGGTACTCTCCCTCTCTCTCATCCTCCGCTAGACCTCCTGCATGAGTTAACACAGCCCTGACCTGATATATGGACTGACAAAGTGAGAGGCAATGAATTTAATACTACCTGGGTTGACCTATTCAGAGGCAGGAAGCCTTGATTTCCTGGCTTCTTGGAGCAGATGATGGCAGCTGGCTACACAAGACTAAAGATCAGCCAACTCAATAATGCTTTCTCAATCTAGTGACCAAAATGTGATTTATATTGTTAATTGCATGTATACAAGATATGGCCGAAAGACTTGTTAAGAAAAGTCACCTTGCTCTCACTAGGCAAAAACTGGTTAAATCAACGTTTGTCATTTCAACCAAAATCATTTATGTGATCGTGTTGAATCAATGTGGAAAACTGAAATGGAATTGCATAGTCATCAACGTAAGAGCAATTCATATTTTTTTCACCCAACTTTTAACCTAAATCCAATGACAAGGTGATGTTTGTTGTATATTTCACGTTGAATTCACGTTAGTTGACAATCAACCAAATGAAAAATCAAAACTAGATGTTGAACTGACGTCTGTGCCCAGTGGGCTGTTGTCATGACAGCTAGTACAGTAAAATAAATAAAAAATGAGTTATTTTAAAGTAGTTTGACACTCGGAGCCGGAGTGCACTGCTTTGACAACCGCTGTCACAAGCTGTGAGACTACTTGATGATAGTTGATAGCAACAACGTGTTGTTTTGAATTATTTTGTTAACCTTTGAGTTGTTTCTGTTTTAACCCTGTAACCACGCAGAATTAACCCTGTAACCACGCAGAACTAATGCGTCAAAAATAGACTTTCATCCATAATACATCCAATTTAGAAGGGAAACTATAAGATCTTGTTTACAAAGACAGCAATGTGGGGGTCTCTTTAGATTTGAATTGAGAGCCATTACAGAAAGTGTAGAAGTCTGTTGTTGTTTTGACAGTGGGGAAGAGGGTATCTATGACAATGAAGAGGATTTACATAGTAATGAGCCAGACACCTCTGAGACTGACTAGGGATAGACATTTCACCCAGGTGCACAGGTTGGTTGATTGACAGGTGGAATATTAAACAATTGGAAGAGAGAGGACCCTGTGGACTTCTGATGAATCATTCTCCAACTCTCTCTAGTGTGTTTTTGATGAGTGAAGATGTCGAGATCAAACAATGTTTGATTGGGATTCGAACAGACTGCTCTTTAAATAACAAATATGAAAATATTAGAATAATCTAATTGCATAATGGGAATCAAGATAGTTGGATAGAAGGTTTATATTTGAGGAGTTATCATGTCTGCTGCTAATTATGGATAATTCTTGTGTTGGATTCGAATGTAAGTTGGCAAAGTTGAAATCTGTTTAAAATTTTGTTGTGACCCAAATTAGATTTTTATGTTTTAGACCATGTTGGAAATTCAGACAAGAACAAAAACAAATTTGGCCTTTGATGGAGTCAGCTTACAAACTTTTTATTTCCAACATAAGTGTTGTTTTATGTTTACAAGCTGCTCATAATGGTTCTCAGTGACATCCAGGAAGGAGATGACAAGGACGCCCTTCAACAAAGTCTCTTAGAAAAAAAGGTGCTATCTAGAACCTAAAAGGGTTATTTGTCTGTCCCCATAGAAGCCATAGAAGAACCCTTTGAATAACTATTTTTGGTTCCAGGTAGAACCCTTTTGGTTCCGTGTAGAACCCTTACCAGAGAGGGTTCTACATGGAACCCAAAAACGGTTATCCTATGGGGACAGCCGAAGAACCCTTATGGGACCCTTTTGTCTATGAGTGTATTCCCTAGTGCACTACTTTTGACCAGGGAACTTAGTAAGTAGTGCACTATATAAGCAATAATTCTTTGATGGAGTAAAATGAACTTCAAAAACATGATTTTAATTGCAGACCCTCAACACAGAATCTTATGTTTCGAGAATCTATAAGGAGTTGAAGGACAACAACAATCAGAAATATCTATGACTGAACTTAACTTGGGGAAATATGAAGCAGGCGCAGCTGATTCTCCATTTTGATCCAGCATTTTCCAAACCGTATATAGAAATAAATATATTCATAGAGAGTCAGCCTTGAATTAGGTGTCCAGATTTAGAATTCAATCCGTCACACACACACATTACCTGAATATGAAAGGCAGATTTTCTAAAGCTTTTTAAGACTGTACAGTACAGCTGGAATGCTATGGCAGGTGATGAAGCTATGGACTGCTTTTGTCAGGTGATGATGCCGGGTACTATAATTAGAGCCTGACAGGCTGTGTCTGAGATGGCACCCTATTCCCTATATAGTGCACTACTTACTAAGTTCCCTGGTCAAAAGTAGTGCACTAGGGAATACATTCTTAGAAAAAAGGGTTACAAAAGGGTTCTTCGGCTGTCCCCATAGGAGAACCGTTTTTACTTCAGGTAGAACCCTTTTTGGTTCCAGGTTGACCTCTTTTGGGTTCCTGCCGCTGAAAAACATCCCCACAGCATGATGCTGCCACCACCATACTTCACGGAAGGGATGGTGCCAGGTTTCCTCCATATGTGACACTAGGCATTAAGGCCAAAGAGTTCAATGTTGGTTTCATCAGACCAGAGAATCTTGTTTCTCAGAAAGAGAGTCCTTTAGGTGCCTT